>CAUYQG010038166.1:0-35128 GCA_963574415.1 Tarsius wallacei | reverse complement strand
GCCGCGCCGGGCGAGGGTCCCGGGGCCGGGGCGCAGCGGGGCGCGGAGGAGCCGCGCGGGCGGCCGGGCGGGGGTCGCGGTCGCGGCGGGCTCGCCGGAGCGGGGTCCTCCTCGCGCGGCGGCGCGGCGCGCAGGTGCCGGGATTGGCCGCGAGGCGGGCTGCTCGGGCTCCGCGGTGTCTCCCGCTGCCCCGCCCCCTCCTGCGCCCACCCCTTTTCCGACGACGCCCGCTGCAGCTGTCTCAGAGTGCGAGCGATGTCAAGGAGATGCTCCGGGCACGGGGGCGGCGGGTCCGCAGCCTCGGCCCGCCTCGGAGGCCGCGCCCGCGCCGCCGACTCGGCTCGGGCTTCCCGGTTGCGAGGGGAGTCCCAGTCCGGCGGCCGCGGGCTTCCCGGCTGCGAGGAGAGGAATCCCGGCCCGGCGGCCGTGGAGACGTCAGCTTCTGCCGCCGGTCGCCGCGGAGGCCGTGGGGCGCGAGGCGGCCGGCCGGCGAGGCACCTCCGCCTGGCGGGCCGGCGGGCGCCCGGCGCAGGAGCGGCTCCCGGCCGCGCGCCCGCTGCTCCTGCGCCGCACCGGCCCGGGGGCGCGCGGCCCCGCCGGCGGCCGCTCCTGCGAGCGCGGCCGAGGCGCGGGAGCCTCCTCGGGGTTCCCTCCCCCGCCCGCGCGCTGCCTGCTGCAGGTTGCTGGCTGCCGGGGAAAGTCTCTGCTGGCTTCGCGTCAGTCCCGGCGCAGCCCTCGCGCCTGCGTTCCCGGTCGCCTTCGCACGCCGGGCCGCGGTGGCTGCCCTGAGGCTAGGAGGGAGAAGGGCTTTCCCAACTTCCCTCCTCTGCTCACCGCCCCTCTAGCTGTGGGAACACCCCCCTCTCCCCCCATCCCGCCCTCAGTCCGCCCTTTCTCTCTCTCTCTCTCTGTCTCTCTCTCCCCCTCCCCCCCCCCATCTTATAAAGACACACTTTCTGCTCACATTCTTCTGTTTAAACTCTCATGGGCAGCGATACGTCGAACATATTGATGAAGCTGGCGCTGCATTTAGACTTTTAGTCTCCAGACACATCTAATGAATTCCCTCTTTTACAATGGCTTTGTGATTCTGAGATTATTCTTTTGTGAAATATAGGCTATAGGTTTTTTTCATTGTAGGAGAGAAATAATCTTCCTTTTAGTTCGTTAATACAGTGAGACTGTGCATAGCACTCAAATGTCACTGTGGGGTGTATGTAAGCTTACGGTTTACCAAAAAGAAGACACACTTGATTGTATTCTTAGATTTGGAATGCTAAAGTCTTCAAGGTCAAAAATCATCTCTTCTGACTGCTATGGATTGTCTAGGAAGGGATTTAAAGACTGACACCTACCTTATCTGCAGAAGACCAAGAAGAGGGTTTGTGCCCACTCTATCAGGGTCATGAAGGTGGGCTGACTTTTAAGGACATCGTCCTAGTATTTCATATCATTTGCATGTAGAAGGGAAAAGGAGTGAGACTGGGTTTTGAAAAGTCAGATCATTTCTTTTAAGGGTTACAAAACAGGTGGGGTGGTGGCTCAAGTCTATAATCCCAGCACTTTGGGAGGCTAAGGCAAGAGGATTGTTTGAGCAGAAGTTTGAGACCACCATGGGCACCATAAAAAGACCTTATCTTTACCAAAAAAAAAAAAAATCAAAAACCTTAGCTAGGCATGGTGGCCTGTGCCTGTAATCCCAGCTACTTTGGAGACTGAGCAGGGAGGTTTGTTTGAGTCTAGGAAGTCAGGGCTGTAGTAAGCCATGATCTTGTCACAGCATCTCAGTCTGGACAATAGAGTTAGACCCCCTATTAAAAAATTTTTTTTTAAAGTTGTAAAGTGTTGCAAAACACCAAGAGAAGGGCCCTTGTTCAGCAGATGGCCAGGAAATGGGGCGGGGGGGTGGGGGGCAATAAAACAAAACCTTGTTTGAAGAATTTTTTTGATTTGACCTCTGCTGAGCCCTGTTTTTCACCCATAGTTTTATACTTTGTGAAAATTTTGCCACATGTGAATGTTCCAGCTGGATGTAGTGATATGAAAAAATTTTAGGTATCAATTACGAGTCTGTTGAAAAAATAACCTGAAACAAGAATTATACAATTAAGCACTCCTCTACAGATTTCCACTTCTTTTGAATGTAGTTTACACAATACTTTCACATATATTCTTTCATTTTATCCTTTCCTAAATATATGTGATGGATAACCTTACCCACACTTTTAGGAAAGACACAAAGGCTCATCTTAGAAAGATACCCAGTTGCACTGTAGTACAATCTGGAATTTCTTATTTCAACTTCAGAATTCATTCTTTTGTATCAAAATATTTGACACAAATTCTCATGTTTAAAATCACAGCCAGTTATGAGTAACTGCAGACCCTTGCAAACAGGCAGCATACCTACCAATGAAGTTACCGTCTGCTTGATAAGTGGGACTATTTTCCCAAGTGAAAACAAATTTGCTCCTTCCCAGTGGGGAAAAGATATTCTTCAGAACCCCCAATTAAAAACTACATGTGCTCCTTTCCCCTTTATCTCATCCTAGACTCTTAATTTTTGGCCATAAAGATCAAAATGGATAAAGTATTTTAAATATGTTAAGATATGAGGTATTGGCTATACATTTTAACAACCCTGATTTTAGCATTAAAAGATAAGAGAGATGGGTATTCTCTTTAGAAAAGGCTTTGGATACAATGGCCCAAATTTATGAATCTTGAACAAATTTTGGCCATCTTCACTAGTTAAACAATGAAGCATATTGAAAAGAATTCAGTGGTTTCATAGAATTATGAAATTATTGAAATGCAAATGTTGATGCTGTCTTTAAACTTCAAGTCACCCTGTCATCGACCCTCTGGAAATGCAGATAACGGTCTAAAAACTGGAGAAAGATGAATGCTAAATACGCTTCTGCTGTTGTTGAAGCAAAGGTCCAACACCAAAATCACTATTTTAAAAATTAGATTGACAGTTTTAACAGATTAACTGTTCTGATTACATCTCTAAATGGTTAGACAAAGGTTATACAATTTTGTAAATTGTTATTTAATTCCTTTGACCCATACTACTAAAATCTTTGAAATGATAATCTGTTCTTAGGGTAAGTCAAACTAACATTTGAAAATGGAAGACATGTGGTGATATTAAACAAGGTGCCAAATATTTTCCTAATATTTCTCTTTGGATGCCTGAAATGTCATCTTGTTGTAAAAGATATCCTCTTTGGTCACTTTTTGATTAAAATAAACCTACTAGAAAGAAGATAACACTTTCAGCTTTATGAGTTGTTAGTATCTTAACAGAATTGGCTTAATTAGAAGTATTGGGAATTGGAGAAATAGAAAACATTATTAAATTTTGATGTGTGAGGACAGAGGTCTGAAAAGCTCAGAGCTAATAGAGTTTAATAGGACGGGGTCAACATCAGTATTTCAGCATAAGGGCAAAGAATGCTGAATTGTGGTCAGCTTTTGAAAAGTAGGGGAACTTCTGAATAGAAAGCAAAACTAGGCCATTAAGATTTTTGTTCAAGTGAATGTAAGTGGTCTTTACTGTGAAACTAACCTCTCAGATTAGCTGTTCTTGCTAAAGAGAGTGCTTCTTTATTGTAGATTTTAATTCATTTGGATAATTATTTCCCTTATTTCAAACAATAATCTGTCTATTTAAGATATTAAAGAAATACTCTGAACTCACCTGCCCACCATACACCTTAATAAAGAAAGCATTGTGGACATGACTGACGCCTTTTCTCCGGTTCCTCCATCTCTTCCCACCCCAGCACAAGGTAACCTCACTTCTAGATTATGTGTTCATTTGTACATTATGCAGTCATAAACTTTGTGTACTTTTACTGGTAACAATATGTTTGTATTGATTTACAAAGTTAAGCGACACAATGCAGTCTGTATTCTTTCTCAACTTGCTTTTGACATTTAGAAAAATCAGCATATGTTTGTGAGATGAATGTGTCACTCTGGCTTTTTACTTCTGCATGATAGTGGATTGTAGACTTTCATCATGTTCACTTTCTGATGACAGTTTTTACTATTGTAAGTAATGCTGCTGTGAACATGTTTGTGTATATCAATCTATGCATGTGTACGAGAGTTTTCCTAGTGTATACATCACCTAGGAATGGATTTCTGGGTTTCATAGTATAATATATGCAATATTAAATTGTTTTTCAAATGGTTTACATTTTGATTACTATTAATAGCAGTTTTTCTTGACCCACACTCTCGTGATATTTGATAGTACAAGACATTTTCCTATTGTCCAGTCTGAAGGGTTTGAAATGGTGCTTTATTAAGGTTTAAGCTCATATTTGCCTGCTTACTTAGGAGGTTTAGCACTGTCTAAAAGCTTTATTTACCCTCCACATTATCAATATGAATTGCTTTTTTATACATTTCACTCATTTTCAGTTGGCTTTCTCTCTCTCTCTCTCTCTCTCTCTCTCTCTCTCTCTCTCTCTCGCACACGCGAGCGCATCAGAGTCTCACTCTCTGTCACCCAGGCAAGAGGGCAGTGGCATGCTTACAGCTACCACAGCCTCAACCTGTTGGGCTCAGGCCATCCTTCCACCTTAGCCTTTCAAGTAACTGGAACTACTTGAAAGTCATGGGCTAATGCTAGCTAATTTCTTAAAAAATTTATTGTAGAGACGAGGTCTCCTCAAGTTGCCTAGGCTGGTCTCAAACCCCTGGGCTCAGGCAGTCTGGTCACCTCCACTTCCCAAAGTGCTGGGATTACAGGCATAAGCCATCTTGTCTAGTCTCAGTTGGGTTTTCTTGATTTGTGTGTGTGTGTGTGTGTGTGTGTGTGTGTGTGTGTCTGTGTGTGTATCCTACATTCTAACCCTTTATCAGTTGTATCACATCTTTGGTCTTCATTCTTCATATGGTATAACTTTGTGAAAATAAGCTTTAATTGATCAGCTTTACCAATATTTTACTTTATGGCATGTGCTTTGTATATATTTAAGAAAACCTTTGCTACTTCTAAGATTATAAATCTGTTTTCCTATATTGTATTCTGAAAGCTTTATAATTTTAACTTTTTACCTTTCAGACTTTAAACCTTCTGAAATTGATTCTTTGTATGGTGTGAGGTAGAGATTAGTTTTATTTTTCTGCTTTCCCCATGGAATAAGTGATTGTTCTACTGGATTGCTCATCATCTGTCAGTTCATTGGTCTATATTTGAGCTGTGTATTCGGTTCTATCTGTCTCTCTATCCTGTCCAAAAACTCAGTACTAATATATAGGGAGAGCAAGCAGCCTCATATTGTTCCTTATCTACTTTTCTTCATCCTTTCTTTTTGTACTATTCTTAAGCATGATGCAGAGTCATACTAGCTTTTTAAATTGTTCTCACACCACAAATCTCTTAAAAATAGGCTGTAAAGTCACAAGACTTATTCTGTGTAGTGCTGTATCAAATTGCCAATGCCATCTCACAAGAACTTCTCACTAAAAGTATCCTGCCAGTAATCCAACAGGAAGGTTATCTTAGATAAAACCTGAGTAGAGTAAAAAGACCAGCCAAGAAAAAAGAAACATCTTCTTAAAACAAGGTAGATGAGTTCTTCACATTACTGTGTAAAAATTTCCTGAGAAAGTCTTTACCATTTCTAGGTAGTTTTATAGCAATTTAAAAAATTTAAAACACATTTCTTTGTTCTAAAATTAACATTGTGCAGCTAAGCCAAACTAAAAGTTTCCTAATTCTAAAATTATATTATCTTCTTTATCAAGAAATTGTATGTTCCTAAAGTTTAATATAGTACATTATTATTCACTTTAAGAGTTAGGAATTATAAAAAATATAGATAAGGAACTGATGTTTCCTTCTAGCAAAGTCTTTTTTAATGACAGCTATAAACTACTGAAGAACATTCAATAGTATGCAAATATATGAATCAAACTGCATTGCTGATAGGAGTTCAGAAGCATACAGATACAGACAATTCAGGGCGCATACAACACTCTTTTCAAGTAGCATAATATTTTAATCCAATAATGTAACATTGTTAATATTAAATTGTTTCTGTTCTACAGTAGTCAGTATAGCCACACAATGAACTTTTCTTTTTGAAAAAATTTTTGTATTTTAAATATGTGGGGTACAATTCAGGGATAGGTTTACAAATGCTCATTATGCAGGTACCCTTAATGATGGGGTTTACTCCCCTCACCCAGCAATTTCCTACTACTGCCAATCCCTTTCTTATAGTATTACAACAGTTGTTCAAGGTCTGCTTATGAGTAGAGAACAAGTGATACTCGATTCTTTGTTTCTGTGATAGATCACTAGGTATTATAGTCCATTGAAGTTGCTGCAAAGTTCATAATTTTGTCCGTCGTTATGGTTGCGCAATATTCCATTGTGTATATGTACCAACTCCTGACTTTAATGCCTCATGAAGAGTACTGAATTGATCTGGGGGATGATAAAAATGATTGTTCAGAATGGTGCTTTTTCTTTCTAACCCAGGCAGTGCCCTCCACAGGTCTGCCTTCTCCTTTCCACTCCTGCTTCCTTGTGATAAACTAATAAGAGAAAGGCTTCCCCACCTTGAAACGAATTTGTATATATCACATTCATCCAACTGGATACACTCAATTCAAAGTGAAGCAGTAGAAGAGCCATTATAATTTGGGTCCCAGCTGCATTCAATCCAGCCTTACCAATGACAAAGCTGATAATGGTAAGGTATTTCAATCCACATCTGATTTCTGTGTCTGATCTTAACTGCCAAAAACCCGGAGGTGGGAAAAGGGACATGATTAATTGGCATATTCAAAGGCCAACAAATCCCTTTGCTTCTAGTTTTGTTTCTCTCTGGTTAGGTATGACCATGTATCATGGTTTATGCAGAATAATATCAGTTTACCTCTATTGTTATGCTATAATTATTAATAGTATCTTAGAGATTTTAGCATGAAACTAATGAAATTCATATTTCCAAGGCCATGTAACTAACCTTGTAATCTTATACCTTTTTTTTCAAAGAGGGCCTGCCAAAGACATAAAAGCTTCTAGTAGATAAGCCTGGATCCACCTTTATACCCATTTCTACTCACAAAATTGTCCTGTTTGGATAAAGAACTTATTGCTAGAATATATAAATAACTCCTAAAACTCAGTAATAAGAAGACAAACAATCCAATAAAATAGGCAGAGGATGTGAAGAAATACCATAGAAGATATATGTATAGTATATAAGCTCAATGTAATTATTTATTAAGGAAATACAAAGTAAAACCATAATGAGATACCACTGTATACCTATAAGAATGACTAAGATAAACCAAAAAAAAAAAAAAACTTGATGATATTAAGAACAAGTGGAACAAGTAGAACTCTCATACATTGCTAGTGGGTATGGAACACAATTTAGAAATTTCTTATAAAGTTAAGTATATGCTTAATCATACGTTCCCCCAATCCCCAATTGTTCTTCAACTAATGAATGGATAAATAAACTGTGGTACCACTAAACAGCATAATACTACTCAACAATAAAAGGAGTGAATTGCAGATATTTGAAGCACGTGATTAAATTTTGATGCATTATTCTAAGTGAAAGAAGCACAAAAGCTTACATATTCTATGATTTCATTTATATGACATTCTGGAAAATGCAAAAATATAAGGACAGAAAGCAGATTAGTGGTAGTCAGGGGCTGGAATGGAGGGAGGGGTTCACTACAAAGGGATATGAGGGAAATTTTCTATATTGTGGTGATGATTACATGACTACATATTTTTCAAAACTCAGGACTACAAATCAAAAAAGTAAATTTTTAAAAAAGCAAACTATAAATCAAAAAAGTAAATTGTACTTCAATAAACCAGACTTTTAAAAAAGTGTCTATCAGGGAAATGCAAATCGAACCACAATGAGATATCACCTCACATCTGTTAGAATAGCTATTATCAAAACAACAGAAGATAACAAATGTTGCCAAGGATGTAGAGAAATTGAACCCTTGCACACTGTTGGTGGGAATGCAAAATGCTGAGGCTGCTGTGACAAACAGTATGGAGGTTCATCTAAAAATAGAACTACCATGTAATCTAGCAATCTTACTTCTGAGTGTTTGTTCAAAATAATTGAATTCAGGATCTTGAAGTGATATCTGCACTCCTATGTTCATTACAACACTATTTACAATAGCCAAGATGTGGAAACAACATAAATGTCATTTGACAGATGGATAAATACAGAAAATACAGAATAACATGCAATGGAACATTACTTATCTTTAAAAAAGGAAATCTTGCCATATGCACCAACATGGATGAACCTTGAGGATGTTACGCTAAGTGAAATAAACCAGTCACTGAAGGACAAATACTGCATGGTTCTAATTATATGAGGAATCTAAAGTAATCAAACTCATGGAAGCAAACAATGGAATGGTAATTACCAGGACCTGAGAGGAGGGGGAAGTGGGGACATGCTGTTCAATGGATATAAAGTTTCAGTTATGCAAGAGGACTATGGTCTACAGGTCTTATGTGTAACATTGTGCCTATAGTTAATAATACTGTATTGTACACTTAAATTTGTTAACAGAGTATGTCTCATGTTAAAAGTCCTCAGCGCACACACACACACACACACACACACACACACACACACGCACACACACACAATGTCCTGATGGAAACAATAAAATATTTGATCACCCTACATCTAACCTATATCTCCCTTTGTCATGACTTACATGATCTGTCCTTGACTTTCCTTCCGCATGTCATTGCCCATCTCCTTCCTCTGCTCTCTTAACTCTAGCCTGTTTTTCTCCTGCACTCTACTCTCCTTCACCTCTGCTTTCCTGCCTGCTGCCCAATTAATTGACTAAACCCTACTGTTTTCTGGATTCTAGCTTCGTTATCATTCCCTTTGGAAAGTCTTTCCTCAACAACTTAGCCTGGGTAAGTAATCACAGCACTCCATGCTTTCTTTATTAGAATATATCACATGGCATTGTGATTGCCCATGAGGGTGTCTGTACCCCTGTTATACTGTGAACTCCATTCAGACAGGGATTGCGTTTTATTCACCTTTCTGTGCTCAGTACTTGGTGTAACTTACTCTCTGCACTCTGTAGACTTGGACTCTCAGGAGATATTTGCTGAAAAAAATGAAAATGTATGGAAAGTTAGTGTGTAACACAATGTGTAGTACAAGAGTCAGATGGATGAATTTCACAGTAAATTTTTTTACAAATTATAAGACACTTTAAATACAAAATTGCCTGCACAGACAATGGGCAATGTATGTGACCTGGAGTGGGTTGAGCAATCTTTATGGGGGAAGAAAGGACGTGAAGAATGAATTGCCTTGAAAGGACTGGAGAAAACAGGACAACAGGTCCATGAGGACATTTGAGTGGACCGAGGCACACAGACTCTTGACTTGAACCTAATGTGTTCAATGGAGAGTGAGCAAAGCAGTTTGGCTCAAAAGCACTATAAGCAAATCAAGATGGAATACTAAAAAATTAATTAAGTAACTTACAGGAAGTCAAGAAAAGATAAACACAGGAACAAGAAACAAAGGAGACAAATAGAAAACAAATAATAAAATGGCATACTTCAGCCCTAACGTATCAATAATAACCTTAATTGTAAAATGGTCTAAATGTACCAGTTAAAAGGATGACAGAGTGACAAAGAACATGATCCAACTATATACTGTCTGCAAGAAACTCACTTTAAATATAACAGCATATGTAGGTTGAAAGTTAAAATAATGAAAGAAGACACACTATGTGAACATTAACAACAAAAAAGGGGTGAGCCGGGCTCGGTGGTGGCTCAGCCTGTAATCCCACGCTTGGGAGGCTGAGGTGAGTGGATTGCCTGAGCCTGCGGGTTCGAGACCCACCTGGGCAACTTGGCGAGACCTCATCTCTACAATAAATAAATAAAAAATTAGCCGGGCGTGGTAGCGCACACCTGTAGTTCCAGCTACTTGGAAGGCTGAGGTGGAAGGATCGCTGGAGCCCAGCAGGTCGAGGCTGCGGTGGCCGGGAGCGGCCACTGCACTCCAGTCTGGGTACAGAGTGAGACTCCAACTCAAAAAAAATAAAAAATAAAAAAAATAAAAAACTGGGGTGGCTGTATTAATATCAGTCAAAATAAACTAGAGAGCAAAGAAAATTACCAGGGACTGAGAGTGACATTATATAATGATAAAATAATCAATTCATTATAAAGGCATAATGATCTTAAATGTGTGCACAAAAAACAGAACTTCAAAATATATAACACAAAATCTGATATAGGTGAAAATTTAGGTAAATCCAATTGGAGACTTCAACATCCCACTCTCAAAAATTGATAGTACTGTATTAAAAGAATAATAAGGGAATATTGTGTGTATTAGAGTTCTCCAGAGAAACAGAACCAATATGAGATTATGTGTGTGTGTGTGTGTGTGTGTGTGTGTGTGTGTGTGTGTGTATGTATATCCCCATTTCTCTTTTCTCTCTTTCTCTATACATATATATAGAGAAAAAAGAAAGGGGGAGAGGGGGAGAGAGAGAGAAAGAGAGAGAGAGAGAGGTGTTTATTCATAGGTATTGGCTCATGCAGTTGAGGAGACTGAGAAGTCCCCTGACTCACTGTTTATAAACCAAAGACCTCAGAAAGCTGGTGGTATAGTTCAAAGACCTGAGAGCCATAGGCCAAATATGTAGATTCCAACCTGGATCTGAAGGCCTGAGAACCAGGAGTACTGAGGGCAGGAGGAGATCAATATCTCAAGTAGTAAGGCAGAGGGAGTATGGATCCAACCTTTCTCCTCCTTTTTGTTCTATTCAGGCCTTCAACTGATTGGATGATGCCCCCACACATTGGGGAAGGCCATCTACTTTACCTAGTCCCCCAATTCAAACGCTAATCTCTTTGGGAAATATCCTCACAGACACATCCAAACTAATGTTTAACCAGCTATCTGGGCATCTCATGTTAGTTTTATGACCCGTAAAATTAATCATTGCATTGTGAACAACTGTATACCCATAAACTCAGCAACTGAGATAAACCAATTCCTCAAAAAGCACAAACTACCAAATCTCATGAAGATGAAAGAGATAATCTGAATACACATAAACATTAAAAAATTGAATTTGTAATTGAAAGCTTCCCCAAAATGTAATCTCTATATCTAGACGGTTTCTTTGGCGATTTCTACCAAACAAATAAACACTAAACTTGCTGTATACAATCTCTTCCACAGAATAAATGATTATGACTGTTTTTAGCCACTAAGCCTTGGTATGGGTTGTTATGGAGCAATATATAACTGAAACACCAAATACTTACATTCTCTTCTCATGGTCTTATTCTATTCTGTAATTCATAACAGTCCAAATTGGCCCCCTCCCTGTTGAAGAACTATTATATTAATTATAGAGAATTTGCCTGGTCTATCTGCAGTTGTTGCCTCACATTTGGTGTTCAGTTGACCAATGCCTTACTTACCTTGATCTGTTATTCCTGTTTCTAAGAGGTTAATCCCTTAGCCCACGCAAAGTAGAAAGTCTTCTTAGGATACACTGAAGTAAAGTAAATCTCAGAGCATACTCCAGCTACTGTCACTTCAAATTCCTTCATCAATCTGCCTTAGGCCTCTTCTCTGCTCACAGGAGCCATGGCAGCCTGTGATAATAGGGGGAAATCGAAGGTTAGTTATTATGGTTACAACAGATATTTACTAACATGTATTGACTTCTTACCATGTGATGATACTATACATGTATTCTTTTGTAGCTTTTTCTGTCTGTGCCTGTTGGCAGTTCTGGGTTGGAGACTCCTACAGTCTAGAATACATAGAGATCAACAAGGAAACCCAAGAGATCCATGGTTGGGTAGTTCTTTAAGTTTCAAGGTCCCTAGGCAGTCCATCTTCTTCTTTCTACCTTCCTGAGTTTTCCTGTATTTGGTTATTGTGTTACATTATACACTTGGTTATGTCCAGGATTTTGTTTTAATTTTAAGAGAAGAGAGAAGACCTGGGGTAAATGAAACTACATTTATTTAGCTTATGGAGTTGCAATTTGGTCAGGATTTAGTGAGGAAGGCTTGTATCTGCAACTTGTAGTGTCAGCTGAAATGACTCAAATGGGGCCTGGAGGATCCACTTTGAAGATGGCTCACTTCCATGACTGTCAAGTTGGTACTGGTTGTTGGCTAGGAGCTGAGTCAGGGCTGATGGTTGGGGGCCTTGGTTCTTCTCCAGTCTGGATGAATTCTAAATCAAGTATCCCATGAAATAACCAGGCAGAAACCACAGAACCTGCCTTCTCTTTTATAATAGCCTTAGAAGACACATTGTATCATTTCTGCCATAGTCAAAGCAAGCCCCGATTCGAGGGGGAAAAAACAGAGACCTTAATCTCTAAATGGGAGGATTGTTGAAGACTTATTATATAAGAAGCTAGGTGACATGACAAATATTGTTGTGGCCATTTTGGAAAGCATAACCTGCCATACTCGGAGCTAGGATGATAAAAGGAGCAGATACTCTGACAGGCCCAGGACAGATGTTACTCTATTAGTCATCCTTTAGGTAAGAGATTCTTAAGTGAGTAGAGCTTAGAAATTATTTTTTAATGTAGCAATTAAGAGCATGGACTTTTGAATCACTTGTCATGGGTTCAAATCCCATCATCCACTTCTTGGCTGTTCTTGGACAAGTTGATTTATCTCTCCAAGTCTCATTGTCCTTATTTTCAAGATGACAGTAATAATAAATACTGCATAGGGCTTTGTTAGTACTAAAAAGGTAAATAAAAAGAAAATAATTTGCACAATACCTGGCCCATACAAAATGATCAAGGGTGACTATCAGAGTTTTAGATGTACATTTCTCAAATATGTACATCATTGCACTACTGCAATTTTTGTATTTATTATATGAGTCCATAGAGGAACACACATTATGCTTTGTTATTAAAGTTGAATTCAGTTATTTTAAGTGAACATTTTGGTTTTCTTTATAAGGTTCTCTGTTAATGAATCCCTATAGGTATCATTAAATATAGCTAATTGAGACAGGAAGTTCCAGAATGGTACATTGTGGAGACAGGAAAGAAGGTAAGCACTTTTCTCACAAAAAACTGGCTGCCTTCATTACCCGCCTGGACACCCATGAATATCTCACGTCTTCTACCATAACACCTACACACAGTAGATGCCCTTTAAATGTGTCAATGGCTTTAACTGAGTTCTTATTAATACCAGTCTCTTAGAAAACTCTTGGTTGGGGAGTGCTAGCAATTAAATATCTAAATATTTCTCAGTAGGGAGGAACTGGGTAATAATATCATTTAATCAAAATATACCAGTGGTCTGGCTGTGACTGTGTTTGCAGAAGTCCCGGAATTTCATCCATTTCTGGGCCTGCTAGATGAAGCAAATGACTGAAATTCTGGTGCTCCAAATGTAAATTCCCCAGTCAGCCTGTTCCTCTGATGCAGACACAGATAAATCTCCAGAGCTCTGATTCCCTTCCTGCAAAATAACATTCTCCTTCTTCACCTCTCATTTCTCTTGCTGAGTGGAGAAAGTGATATCTTTATGACCCTAAGAGGCAATGCATGATTTAGAATAGCTAAGTAAAGAGAGCCATAAACAATGGTTGGGATGCAGAGCACTCGCCACCTTCTAATTTATTTCCTCTCCATCTGACTTTAGACAGAAAAGGAAAAGTTGCTGTTTATTTGCAGAAACAATATTTTTATGGCTCAGCTTTATCAAGCTAGATTTTGAGTCTGTTTAACATAAATTTCTCGGAGTTAAACTTCAATTCCATCTAAATTTTCTAAGGCAGAAGTATAAATTAAGTGAAAAGTGAGCAAGATAAATATTTCATTAGAACTATCTATATGATACCCTCTTTTGAGACTTTGGGTCTGTTGGGTTCAACATACTCAGATGAAGGTGGGTAGGCCCTCTTCCCAGTCCCTCAGACTCTGGTATACCAGGTTTTGATGACCCTCCAACCTCTTCATACTATGCTAGACTTTCTGCTACTATTGGTATGTCTAGCCTACTATCTTGGTTTCGACCACCCTCCCCTAACCCACAAGCAGATGAGGAAATGGAGGAAGCTTATTTGGAAAGTGCCCAGGTGGCATTGTCAGGGAGAGAGAGGAAATGAAGAAGGAAGATGCCAACGAAAATGGCATTAATGAGAGAGTTACCTTTTTGGGCAACCGTGATGCATTCCCACTGAGAATCCTCTGAGAAACTGTGTGGAACACTCCTCAGAATTGAGAGGCAAGAAATTGGGGTATTTATTTGCCAACTCTCATCTCTCTTTGGTTGAGAGCTGCTAACTCCCTGATGCTTCCGCTTGTCCTGCGAGTGGGCTGAGTTATTCTCTTGTAGCTAGAGGAAGCGCTCAGGCAGCAGAATTGCAGGTATTTGCAATAGAATGTCACTGCAGATATGCAGATGGCAATATGAAAATTGTCCACTGAAGTTGCAAGTGACCTCCTAGGTAGGTCAAGGGAATAGAGATGGGGCACCAATAGCAACTACAACACCTATATTCTGCCTCCTTTATCTCTGCTCAATCCCATCTCCCACCCCAATACCAAGCCCATTCTTATCTTGCCTTCCAAATCTCATTTCAGTTAGCTCAGCTCTCACCATCCAAACTCACATGTTTAAATTATCTGCTTGGCTTTTGTAGGTGTTTACTCTGTGATCTCTGGAATAAATAAAAGTATAGATGTGGCTGATAACGTAAGGTTTGGGGGAACCAGAGTAATTGATGTGACTGTGGGTAGGAATAGCAGAAGTTGAAACTAGGAAAGGAGACTGGGACCAAATCACGAGGGCTTGGAAACCTTGCTAAGAAATATGAGCTGTGTCATATATTTCATGAGGAAGTATGGATTTTAAAGTAGTATGATCAGATAGATACTGGAGATAGATAACCCCAGAGAAGTATAGTAAAGAATAGTATTTTTCTTTTTCTTTTTCTTTTTTAGAGTTGGGGGTCTCATTCTTTTGCCCAGGATGGAGTGCACTAGTACAATCCTGGCTCACCACAGCCTCAAACTTAATCCTTCTGCCTCAGCCTCCTGAGTAACTGGGACTACAGGTGTGCGCCACCATGCCCAGCTAATTTTTTGATTTTTTTTTGTAGAGATGAGGTTTTGTTATATTGCCAAGGCTGGTCTTGAATTCCTTGGCTCAAGCAACCCTTCCAACTTGGCCTCCCAAAGTGCTGGAATTATAGGCATGAGACCACACTCAGCAGGAATAATAATTTGTGTAGGTGAGTGCTTAAAGCTCTCCAAGTAATTTAGATGTGGGTCTTAGTTTTGAGATTCATTGCCCATGAATGAATGGGAGAAGCTGTTGAGAGGTAGACACTAGTGAGGGACTATGATGGTTAGTTTTATATGTTAACTTGGCTAGACTACAGTACCCAGTTATTCAATCAAACACTAATCTAGGTGTTGCTGTGAAGGTATTTTGTAGATGTGATTAACACCTACAATCAGTTGACTTCAAGTAAAGGAGCATATTCTCCATAATCTGGGTAGGCCTGACCCCATCAGCTGAAAGGCCTTAGATGCAGAACTGAAGTTTTTCTCAAGAGCAAGAAATTCTGCCTGTGGGTAGCAGTGCAGCTCCTGCCTAATGGTTTCAAATCTGCTGACCTATCTATAGATTTTGGACTTGCCAATCCCCACACTCATATAAATCAATTTCTTGAAGTAAATCCCTCTCTCCCTCCCCCTCCCCTTCCCTCTTCTTCTCTCACCCTTTCTCCTTTTGGTTCTGTTTCTCTGGTAGAATGTAGACTGAAATGGGCCAATGCAAAGTTCTGATTAATGATAATAAAAATTCATCTGGGACTGTGGGAACTGAGATATGAGTTGTGTTTAAGACACTTTTTAAAAGATGAAATCTATGGGAGTTAGAGGTAATAGAGGTAAGACTTAAGGTAAGAGTGAAAAATAGAAAAAAAATAAAGGCAAGACATAATTCTTGAGATTGTATGGATGGTTATGCTATGGATGGAGATTAAGAACTCAGGAATAATAAAAAGTTCGGGATGGGAAAGAAGCCCGTTATTATGGGACATGGTAAATTTGAGGGACTTGGAGGACTTTACTATGTGTCCAGCTGGTATTTGAAAACAGGTTTGATTCTCAGGGAGAGGTTTGGGTTGGAGGGAATGTATTTTTGAAAAAACGTTCTTCTCTCTTTCTTAAATTATCCCTATTTCCTTTCAGTCCACTTCTATTTTTTCATCTCTTTTTTTCATGATAACTGTTTTTCTCAAATACCTGGTGATCCTTGGAGGTCAGTTCATATTCAGACAGAGGCTATATTCACTGTATAGCTGTAGAGGATGAAGTCTCATTGAAAGGTATACCTAGGATAATTCTTTAATGAAGCACTTAGAGTTTTTCCACTATTTAGATTAATTGGCTCTAATTTTGAGCCCCCGAAGATGGCTGCTCTGATATTTTGTTTCTGGCTCCTGGCTTCTTTTTCCATAAATTTAACCCCTCTACTTTTCCTTCTTGTAGGGTTCAAAATGCTTAATCACTTCCAGTTTTCATTTTTGATTCTTTTATTGTGTTAGAATTTAATATTTTGTATATTTAAAAATTATAGTTTTCTGTCCCTGGGACCTTGGAAAGGAGATGTTGCAGATGTTTTGCATTTGCCTCTCCAAATCCACGTTCCACCCATCTCTGCCCTGCTCTGTGTCGCTGGAACTGACCTATATGGGCTGCATCAATGGGCCCTCTTGTCCTCTGTTCTGGTTGAGTTCTGCCAACAAGAGCCACTAGCAAGGAATGGAAGGCAGGAAGAGAGAGGAAGGTTAGGTAAGGCTGAGATTTGGTAAGGACTTCGTTCCTCTACTCATGGTCACAGCTCCTACCCCTTGAGTCACTCCTACAGGCACAGGTCTTATCACATTTTGGTAACTGCTCCCTTTCCTTGTCCATTCAGCCTTAGGGGTGGTAGTAACTTACTGTTCTTGCTAACCCTGGGGTGCTTCACCATTCCTTGTTGCTTTCTTTTAATCTCATAAATAGTTTCTTAATTAAACTCTTTTAAATTATACCCTTTGAGAGTGCCCTTGAGCACTCTCAAAGGATCCTGCCAGGATCCTAGCTCATTTAGGAGTTGAGAAAGATATGTGAATTAGAAGCCCAGTGAAATAGATGAGGGGGTAATTTGGGTAAGGAGGTTTTCACTGCCTATTATTTAGTTTGAAGTGACCAATTTTTCCATTTGTCCATTGTTGAGACACAATCTAGAAGTTAAAAGTCCAATGCTGGAGTCAGATTGCTTGGCTCTAAATACTAATCCCACAATTAACTAGCTTTGTAATCTTGGAAATTTACCTAACCATTTTGAGCTTCAATCTTTTCATTTGTAAAATAGAGATCATAATAGTACCTACCTCATAGGAGCTATTGTGAAGACTAAATAAGTTAATGTTAGTGAAATGCTCACAGCAGCTCTAAAAGGACTTACTAAATGTCAGCTGATAATAGCGGTTATCTCTATTATTATCTTTTCTTCTCATTCTCCTATCTAACATATAAGAGGAAGCATGACTCAGCACTGCATTTAAAGTTAGAAGGACTATTTTCTTTACAACAGGCTGCCTCTTTGATTTCCTGTGCAATATTATTTAGCTGAACAGAGAGAAACTGAACACTTTCATCAATTCAGAGAAGTTCCTGCATTCATCCCATTTGTTGTTCCCTGCTTATAAGCCCATGCCAGAATTCTTGAATCTTCTCTCCCATTTCTCCTTTTCAACCTTCTCCAACCAGGCAGAATTCTAAATTATGCTCTCCACCCCAGGAAAGGAAAACAAGGTTTCTGTTGTCCAAACTTTATTGTATGAGTTTGGTGAAGGAGATTTCTAGCCTCTGTACTCTGGTGTCATATTCCTGTTTTCCCAAGCTCATTCTCTTCTCAGTGTAATTGGTTTCATGCCTGATTAAGATGAAAAATCTAAGGATTTTACAGTTTTCAGATCTGCTGCTAATATATTCTGGAGACTCTACAAACAAGACACGATAGAGTGTGAATCATAGTTACTACTCAATGATGTTAACAGAATAAGATGCCTACTTAGTCAAGGTTCTTTTAGTTGTAAGTAATAGAAACCCACTCAAATTTGTTTCTGCCAAAAGAAGGAATTTATTATGAGAATACAAGGATAATCACAGAGCTCAAGGGCAGGAAGTGGAGCCAAGCTTCTTTGTGAATTGGAACCATGAGTAGAAAACTATAACAGCAGACTGAGCTTGTCTGTCTGTCTCATGCTTGTTCTCTCCCCATGTGGCTTCCTCATTCTTTACCGTTTGCAAGCTGGTTTCTCCCCACACATGGTAGGTAATAACTGGCCTGCAGTTCCCACATTTACTTGTTTTCCTTTCAGCCACAGGAAGAGACTAACCAGCTATTCAGAATCTCAATTGTACATTTCAAGGAGAGAGACTGTGATTGGTTCAGCTTGGGGGCAGTGTCTATCTTAAATCCAATTGGTTATGACCTGAAGCTCAAGACCACAGAACACAAAAGTGGTTATCAGAGTCTTATTGCGGTGAATGAAGGGAGCAGTTCTCAGAAAAAAAACAAAAAACAAAAAATAAACTTGGTTAGCTTTGGAATAGACAAACATCCTTACAGGTCTGTCTTTCACCTTCATTTTCCTCTTTTCTCTGTTTTTTCTGCCTATTCTCTCATGGTAGGAACAATTTTGTCTTATATGATTAAAAAAGCAGGAACCCCTTTTCACTATTTTAGCAATTTCTCCATACTACTGAATTAATGGAACTTAGCTCATAAATTATATCTTAAATTACAAACTACCAGGTTCTTGGAAATTTCTGTAACTAAAGACTCTAGACATTAAGGGTTCCTGGTAATTTAAAGCCAAATTTTGTGTTTGTAAGTTTAGGTATTTAGTTTGTATTGCAAATACTGTTGTGCTTTTTGAAGAGTCAACCTATCTTCCTGGATTTTATTATCTCTCCCAGAGACTAGATTGATAGAATATTTGTGGAGTTATCGATGTCCTGTGGTCTAAAGTGAGAGGCTAAGTTCTCAGTTCAGATTGCAATTACTTCTTTAGTCCAGGATGTTGTAATCCATTAGTGGACTGACTATAGTTGTTCTTATGAGTTGGCACCATGAGTATAGCCTGGCCATGAGAATAGGATAATGATTTCTCCACAACAAAAATAGTGGTGGCAGCAGCAGAAAAAGGGAGAATACTTATGTGATGCATTGAATGCTTGGCAGTATCTTGCAGGATATTGCAAGATACCCATCTTTTTATGTGTGTGTGAAGGAACGAGTAATGACCATTGGACAGAAGCCTTGGCAATTTTGGGATTTGTGTGTTGGTGAGGACCTTAGGAGAGTACTTGGAACAGTCTCACGAAAAATGACACAGGTTTCCAGGTATGATCTTCCCTTTTTTTTTTCAGTTTGACTTGTTTTCACTTTGTGTTTGGAGAGAGCATCATGTCCTTGTCATTTTGCTCAGTGTCCATCCCAGAGCATGGAAGGGCAATTTCCTTCAGAGGACTGGAAAAGAAGCCCTAGAGTGTGGGAGGCATGAAATCTGTTGCCTTACAATAGTCAAGCTGGACTAAGGGGATAGAGAGACATAAACTTCTGGGAACTTTGTGTGGGGCACGTCTTTCAGTTTAGAAGTTTCTTGTTCACAGGACTCATCTGCTGTCTTGCAAATAACACTGAAAGTACTTAGATACTATGCATTCAGTGGACATTTTATTTTCTACCTTTTCTTATTTGTTTTTATTGTTGAAATAACAAGCTTTGAAAATATCATCGATGTCAGAGACATATGTCTTGACCTTCACCACTGGTTCCTGCAAACCCACAGGGAAAGCAGATAGTACGGTGAGCAAGGGCTAAAGCAGGATTTTAATTTGTTGTTTTTGGATCACAAACTGTGAAACAGATGCCATAAGAGATATGAGTAGGTATTACTGCTGTTTGGTCAGTTTAGCCACATATATCTTCTTACTGGTCAAGAAAAGAAAGTCATCACCCAGAACATTACGATAATAAACCATAAGAAACAATAAAGTAATGAAATATACTTTCTCAGCTAATTCTCCAGCACTGCTTTTTCTTCACTGTGGTTCAGTAGGGGAGTGTTTTTACAAAGTTGTGCTATTCATTCTTTAAATAAATGTTTATTGAGCACCTACTGTGTGCAAAAGATTATTTTAGGCCTTGTGTACATGAACATCAGCACATGGACAGGTATAAAAAGGGACAGATGGCGTTAAAAAGGGTGAGCACAGAGATTGTTATTTATTTCTTGCTTCCTTTGTCTTGTGCTGATTTTTTCTTCATTGATTTGAAAGGATCAATCAACTGTGACCTGAGGCTCAAAGCCATATAACACCAACATGGTTTGTGTTAACTTGGCAGCTTGTGACATTTTTCCTGATCTCCTTATTATTTCTGTGGCAAAGAAGTTCTTAGAACTTGTGATGAGTGGAAAGTGGTGGAAGCCGCCTCGCTGATAACATTTCCCTAAGGCTTAGGTGTAACTGAATAAGAAAATACCACTTTAGTCCAGGAAGCATTTGAATTGATTTTGGTGCACCCACAGCTTCTTCAGTAATATGCCATTCTCCACAGCACAAACTTTTAGAAAACTCAACTGTGGTGCATGCCATGATGCTCTGACCTCTTTGGAAATGAAGCACTAACTCTCCCAGCTGCTGGGAGTGCTGTCTTCAGCTGTCAGACCTTTTGGAGATTGTGCCACTGAAGAAGGCTGCCTTGCTCGAGATCTTGTCTCCTTCCAGAAGAAGTCTATATCCAGTGACTTATCAGTGTACAGATATAAAGGCTTGACTCCCTTGTCCTAACTTGAGGTAACCCGGAAGGGCCATCCCAGGTCCGGAGTGACCATGGAGTCTGCTGACCCTTTGTTAGGCTTGCAGAATAGCCTCACTTCTTCTGTCCACTTTTGCTTCCTTCCTCTCCTTTTCACAGGGGTGAATGCCTAAAATAGTTCCTAATAAATGTCCAGGCATGCTAATTTCTGTTTCAAATTCTGCTTTTCAGAAACTCAATCTGTGACACCAACCCTCAAGAACACAGCCTGAATTTAGGAGTAGGTAAGAAAGGAACATGAGAAGCTACCATAGTTATCACAAAAGGCTTGGGGAACAGGTGAAGCAAAATAGGCACATAGATAGGTAAACAAAGTTTTTCCTGTGTGGGCTTGGTGAGTGCCTGTGTGTGCGCTTGAGTGTGTGTGAAACTGTGTACTGGACAGTGATTGAACATTGCTAACGACATCTCCATAGTGGAATGACTGTTGGCAGGTCAGGATGGAGGCAGGGATCTGCATGGACGTCTCCCTTTGCTGGAGTAGTTTCTGTAGCTGTTTGCAAGCAAAGAGACACCAAAGGTAGGATCGCGGGGCCAGATGACTATGTGGATGCTCTGTGCACCATTGTGCCTGATGCATCTGCTAGTTTTGAGCATTGCACATGCATTCTGATGTCATCAGCAGATGGCATTGAGAAATGCCTAGCAAAACTCTGGCTTCTTAGATAGGATAAAGGGTTCCTGTATGGAATGGAAGAAAGAATAAAGAGAAAGAATTGTTCTGAAAATTTTAAAGCACATGAGAATGTAGAAGAAATCTAACTCAATAACGTGTGTAGGTACTATGCTAATAGCTGCCTCAGGATCAGCATTGAACAGTAAATGATGGAGTCTGAGGAGAAAAGTCAAACACATGTACCGTAGAGTGAGAACATGCTGTTGGAAAAGGAGAGCTGCTTTCCATCTGGTCACTTCTCCATGACCAGTTTCTAGCACAGTTTCTAGTATATAGTTGGTGCTCATTACTTGTTTATAGTGCGAAAAAATAAAAGTATGAGGTAGTAGGAAAATATAAATATATGAAGACTGCAAAGGAAGGAAAGAACATATTGTAAGGGTTGATTTGTGAAGGTTTCATGGGCATAGATGGGAATGAAAAATTTGAAATGAGAGAGAGCAGTATTCTAGGCAGGGAGACTTGAATTTGGGGGTGGAAAAGAAGAAAGATTAATAAAAGAACAGGTTCTGAGTTAGTGACCAACAAAGAGAAGGGCCTAAAAGTAACATGGGACCAGTTAATGGGAGACCTTAGGGCTCCATCTGGCCTTGATCTGGTGATCAATGGAGAAATATCCAGGACTCTTCAAGAGAAGACAGAAAGTGGTATTTTACAAATGGATGTATCTCTAGCTTTCTTTTCTTTTTTTAAATTTTATTTTAAAATTGTGGGGTATAATTAAGGGTTAGGTATACAAATATTCATTGTGCAGGTACCCTTGTTGATGAGGTATGTACTATCTTCTCCAGGCAGATATCCACTACCGTTAAGCCCACCTCCCCCCTTCCCTCACCATAGTTTCCCACTACTGTCAATCCTTTTCTTATAGTATTACAGTAGTTGTTTAAGGTCCACTTATGAGTGAGAGCATGTGGTACTCAGATCTTTGTTTCTGTGAAAGATCATTCAGTATTATAACCTCTAATTCCATCCAGGTTGCTGCAAAATTAATTATTTTTTCCTTCTTAATGGCTGCATAATATTCCATTGTGTATTTGAACCACATTTTTTTAATCCAGTCCTCTTTTGATGGGCAGCACGGTTGGTTCCATGTTCTTGCTATTGTGAACAATGCTGTGATAAACATATGTGTGCAGGTATCTTTTTTAGAGTGCTTTGAGTTCTTCCCGGTATATTCCTAGCAGGGGGATTGTGGGGTCATATGGAAGGTCGATTTTTAGAACTTTTAGGAATCGCCACACTGATTTCCACAGAGGCTGTACTAGTTTACACTCCCACCGACAGTGTAGAAGTGTTCCCTTTTCGCCACATCCTCTTCAGCATCTGTTATTTTTTGAGTTATTGTTGATGGCCATTCTGACTAGAGTTAGGTGGTGTCTCAGTGTCGTTTTAATTTGCATCTCCTTGATGACTAGTGAAGCTGAACATTTTTTCATGTATCTCTTGGCTGCTCATATGTCTTCTTTTGAGAAGTGTCTATTCCTATCCTTTGCCCACTTTGTAATGGGGCTGTTTATTTTTTTCTTTTCAGCGCGTTTGAGTTCCTTGATGTTATGCCTTTGTCAGACATGGAGTTGGCAAATATTTTTTCCCAGTCTGTGGGCTGTTTCCCTGCTCTCTTGAGGGTTTCTTTGACTTTGCAGAAGCTTGTCAGTTTAATGAGGTCCCACTTGTCTATCTTATCTTTTATGGCCTGTACATTTCAGGTTTTGCTCAGGAATTGGTTGCCAGTTCCAACTTCCATAAGGTTGTCTCCTGCATTTTCTAAGGTTCTTACAGTTTGAGGTTTTACGTTTAGGTCTCTGATCCATTTAGAGTTAATTTTTGTGTATGGAGACAGATAGGGGACCTGTTTGAATCTTCTGCATGTGGTCAGCCAGTTTTCCCAGCACCATTTACTGAATAGGTTCTCGCCTCTCCATTGGTAGGTGGTAGAGGCTTTGTCGAAGATAAGTTGGTTGAGAAATTGAGATTTTGCTTCTGGAATCTCAGTTCTATTCCATTGGTCTATATGACTGTTCTTGTACCAATACCAGGCTGTTTTGATTATTGTGGCTTTATAAAAAAGTTTAAAGTGTGGGAGTGTGATACCTCATGTTTTGTTTTTGTTTTTTGTTTTTTTGCTGAGGATTGTCTTGGCTATTCTTGGTTGTTTATGTTTCCATATGAATTCCTCTATTTTTCTTTATAAGATTCATGCTTTCTAGTTATCATGCTTGTCACCATCACTATCACTACCTTCAATTAATATTTAGTATCAAAACTATTAAAATAGTGATCAAATTATCTGCTAAATGTAGTGAATTACCACATGCATTTACCTCCTCTTTCTCCCAACACCAAAATGATGTGATGGGATAAAAAATGTGTAAACTCATGGCAATGAAATAATGATAGGAAGGACTGGGAACAGGTAAGATATTTCAACACATTTCTAGAAGATGGAAAAATGCAAGAGTTCACACTAATGAAACAGGCAAAAGGTGCCATAGACCACAATTAAGAAGGACACAGCATGTTCTGTCAAACTACAGATATAATGGAAGGCGATAAAGGGGAGATATGAGGATTTTTCAGAAGTCTCAATATAAAACAGAAAACTCACCCATGCATCTTGAATATAGTATATGCAGTATATCTAACACTCAAGTAAAAAATTACAGAATTCTTTTTGAAATAAATTGGATGAACTCACATAAAAAGTTCTTCATTCTAACATTTACTGACTACATAACCAATGATATCCAAATATGAAGAATTCATATCATTTATTCCTCCTCCTTCAGTGGGCGTTTAAGGAAAAGAGAGCCTTAGATAAACAAAGAGAAAAATGTAATTTCAGAGGTAAGAGATACTTTGAGGAAGAAAAATAGAGTTTGAAATTCAGAAGGAATAAATATTGTATTAAGAAAACAAGTACAGGATAATATAAAAAGGGAACACTGAGAACACGAAAGAGCACATAGAAATTTAAAATATTGTGAAATAAAAATATGAATAAAAGAGCTGGAAGACAAAGTAAAGAAAGTTTTCTAAAAAGTAGACTATATCTGTTAGAGTTCTACCAGAAAAACACAACCAGCAGGAGATCTATATCTATAGGTATCAATTTATCTAGCTAGAAATTGACTTATGTGGTTGTGGGGACTAACGGGACAAGTCCAAAATCCACTGGACAAGCCATTAGGAACGGTAGGCTGTAATTATTGAGCAGGTGCTGATGCTGCTATTCAAAGGTAGAATTCCTTCTTCCTTAGGGAAACCTTAGTTCTGCTCTTAAGGCCTTTCCAGTGATTGAGTCAGGCCTACTCAGGTTATGAAGGAAATTCTCCTTTACTTAAAGTCCAATGATTGTAGATGTTAACCACCTCTTCAAACTACTTTCACATCAACACTCAGATTAATGTTCGATTGAATAACTGGATACTGTGGCTTAGCTAAATTGGCACATCAAGTTGCCCATCACAAACGCTGACAAGAAGAAAAAAGATAAGACAGAAGAGTCATTCAGGAGTTCTAACACCTGACTGATAAAGGGTTCCAAAAAGAAAGAAAATGGAAGGGAGAAGGTTATCAAACCAACAATAGAGAAAGAAAAACCAATTCCCAAACTGAAAGGGCAGGAGTATGAATATCCACATTGAAAAGTCTATTGAGTGTCCTCCACAAGGACTAAACATATATACAAACAGAATCCTCATCTAGAGAAACACCAAGGATAAAGTTAAATTCTTTAAAATTTTCAGAAGGTAGAGAATAA
The DNA here is from genome assembly GCA_963574415.1 of Tarsius wallacei. NCBI lineage: Eukaryota > Metazoa > Chordata > Mammalia > Primates > Tarsiidae > Tarsius > Tarsius wallacei. Next base: position 9,712 of record CAUYQG010038166.1, on the reverse strand, counting down.
TATCTTACAAGAAATGAGAGTCTTACAAGAAATGAGAGTCAGATTGATCTCAGAATTTTTTTTTTTTGAGTTGGAGTCTCACTCTGTTGCCCAGGCTAGAGTACAGTGGCACACTCCCAGCCACCGCAGCCTTGACCTGCTGGGCTCAGGCAATCTTCCCGCCTCAGTCTTCTAAGTAGCTGGAACTATAGGCACGCGCTACTATGCCCAGCTAATTTTTTGATTTATTGTAGAGATGAGATCTCACCATGTTGCCCAGGCTGGTCTCGAGCCCACGGGCTCAGGCAATCCTCTCTCCTTGGCCTCCCAAAGTGCTGGGATTATAGGCTTGAGCCACCTCAGCCTGGTTGATCTCAGACTTTTCATTATCAACACTAGGTGCCAAAGGGTAATGGCATACCACCTTTGAGGGTATAAGAGTTAATTGTCAATCTGTAACTTTTCACTCAGTCTCACCCAATCTGTTAGTCAAATACGAGGGTAGACAATTTCAGAAATTTCAGAAAACTTGTCTCTCACATGTCTTATCTTAGAATAGAGGATGTACTGTGGTAAAACAAGGGTATAACCAAGAAAAACAAAGACATGGGATACAGAAAATGGTGACAACCCAGAAGGGCAGGGAAGGGAAATTTCAGGATGACAGCTGTGCCATCAGGCCCAGCAAGATGGAGCAGGCTAATGGAGGACTGAGGGAGGGAGATTTCTTTAAAACACACACACAAAACAACACAACAACATGATAGGATGGAGAGTTTAATCATTTGTTTGGGAGAGGGTCATCAAAAGGGGCATGGGGAAATACTGCTATTAGTATAATTTGGTTTTGTTTTAGAAACTCATGAAGTACTGATACATGCAAAAACATGGATAAACCTTGAAAATATTATGCTAAGTGAAGGAAGCCAGTGACCAAGGACCACATGCTGTGATTCTATGTATATGAAATGTCCGGAATCGACAAATCCATAGAGACAGAAGTCAGATTAGTGGTTGCCAGGAATGGAAGTGGGTGGATGGGGGAATGGGGAGTGACCACTAAGGGGTGAAGAGTTTCTTTGTGAGGTGATGAGAATATTCTAAAACTGATTGTGGTGTTTAATGAAAAACTATGTGAGTATACTAAAAGCTATTTTAGTATACTAAATATTAAATATATAAAGCTATTTTAGTATGTATTAGTATTTTTTTAGATTAGAAAATATAGTTTATTTAAAAGGTAAATTAGAGAGAGAGAGAGAGAGAGAGAGAGAGAGGAGATTCACCTCCCCAAGGTAGGGAAGGGTGTTAAAGCTAGGAAACATGGTAACAGCCATAGCTCAGAGAGCACATGGCTATACCAGTCTAGTAATACAATGACCACAATGGCCTGGGAATGGCCTAGCAATGGCCATGTTTTAGTATTTTTAATGGATGGATTGTATAGTACGTTATATAAGTTACATCTCAATAAAATTGTTTAAAAAAATAGTCTCAAGAAGACTAATTGAAAGCTTCTCAAATGAAAAACATGCTATTATCTTGCCAGCACAGGGAAATTTTTACAAAAGGCTCTCTAGTCTACACTGACTATTCTTGAGTTCTCTAACTTAGACTATGTTCCCTGAGTTTCTATCAGCCATTTTCCTTTGGCTGCTCACAGCACCTCTGCCTATTGGCTGAACTCTCATTTCAGATCCTCTTCTTTTCCCCAGTCGATCTTTAGTGTGTAGTCTCATTTCCATATGGCTCACCCTTGCTTCATGGTACCTACCCTCATTTCCTCCAGTCCCTATATTGCTGTCCCTCCTCTTGCCTTAGTCTGCCAGGCAAATTTCTAGCACATTATGAAATTAGCCTCCCTTGAACCCTGCAGATATATCTTTCCTACAGAATAACATCCATTGCTCTCAACACAGGCAAAACTGAGAGTCTAGTGGTCAAGGATGCTGAAGAGAAGGGTTCCAGCATTGGGAGGACAATTGAATTAGAATGACCAATGCTTCTGAAAGTTTAATCACAAATAAACTGAATCAACTGGAGATGCAGTTGCTGATCAAATGCAGATGTTGATTCAGCAGCTCTGAGACCTGAGATTGTACATGTCTAATAAGTTCCCAGGTAATGCTCCAGCGGCTGGTCCTAGGACCCATCTTTGAGTATTAAGGAAACAGACAATCTCGTTGGTCCATTTTAGCTGTGACGTTCCCTCTTATACCTGACCAAGCTGATCACAGGAGACCCAGCTGCATCCCATCTGATACTGCTAATATAACTCCTGAACAGCTCCTGCAGAGAGTTCTCTCTGGAGGTCCTGGGAGTACAAATTACAATGTAACAGAATGAAAAAATGACTTTTCCCTTATACATAATAATGTTGCTAGCATTAAGAAGCATATCAACCAAATATGGAACATAAAATATGACCAAAGTACTATTGAATAATCTTTGTCTCATGGAAGTCTATTAATTTCTGTAGAATGTTTTTATTTGACTTATACTTAATTATCAGTTGTTAACAAATGGTCTACGAAATCATTTTTAGGAGTTGGCAAACTATGCCAGCAGTAAGAGGAAGAGAGAACATGAACGTGCCATAATAATTTTTATCTCAACTATTAATTCACAAACCTAAAAGTTCAAAAGAGTAAAATCTATAGATTTCCAGGTTACACTAATTATTATAGTGATGGTTACTATTAATTTTATTATTTTAAATGAGAATAATTTATGAAAATGGCTTAAAAAGTCAATTTGTGCAGAAAAATGTATTAAAAAAAATAGAAACAGTAGTCCCTGATCTCATTCCTTCCCAGTTGCATTAACATTTAAATGGTTTTGCCCCAGCCGGGCTCAGTGGCTCAGCCCGTAACCCCGCGCTTTGGGAGGCTGAGGTGAGTGGATTGCCTGAGCCCGCGGGTTCGAGACCCGCCTGGGCGACTTGGCAAGACCTCGTCTCTACAATAAATCAAAAAATTAGTTGGGTATGGTGGCGCACGCCTGTAGTTCCAGCTACTTGGAAGGCTGAGTCAGAAGGATCGCCGGAGCCCGGCAGGTCGAGGCTGCGATGGTCGTGAGTGTGCCACTGCACTCCAGTCTGGGCGACAGAGTGAGACTCCAACTCAAAAAAAAAAATGATTTTGCCCCCAACTTTCTATGGAGCTATCTCCATTCTTCCTAATTACAATATATTATTCACTATTTCTTGATGTATCAATTATATACATTATATCTTGACTCCTTCTATAATGAATGAGAATTTTGCTTCTGTGTTTCTTCTCTCCTCGTTTCACTAATAAATTCATATTCTGATTACAGTTCCACTGTTAGTTACCTCTGTAGCTTTCAGTAATATATTTTAACTTTATCAACTAGGAACAAAGTACAAAACCCTTAACTCCTAACATTTTAATGAGAATCTTAGGGATGCTAAATTTTCTCAATGCTCTCTCACATGTCCACCTCCTAACTTTTGTCCCATACACTTGTATTTGCGTTTGAAGGTTCATAACAACTATGAATATAAAATTCAGGCAAATAAATCCTTTCCTTTCCTGTGAGTTGGTTTTATAAGTGGAAAATCAAAGCAAAGTTTACATTATTGTAGCTGTGTGCATATTGTTCACTGTCAGCAAAGTAGTATACTATGACGTTTCATTTCTCCAGCCATTTCTTAAAGTGTCTAATTGTCTTGTTATTGCACTGATAAATTGGCCCTCAACCTGAGATATTCTTAAAGAGTACTTACTTTATTAGTTAAGTCTCAGAAAATTACTAAGTCTTTATTTCTTACCTTAGCATATGGTATCTTAGTCTATTTGCTGCTGCTATAACAGAATACAATAAGTCCCCTACATACGAACTTTCAAGTGTTGTGAACTTTCAAAGATGCAAACATGCATTTGCATGTCCAATCACATAAAGTTAGTTCACATGTGTGGCATACATTGTCGAGTTTACTGTACAGTACTTTTTAGAGTATGGTAGTACAATATCTTTATTTCAAGCCCCAAATGTCCAGAAGCAAACATAAAAGCAATGGTGATGTAGCTGGTACTGTACAGTTTATTGTGTTAGTTGAATACCTGGGCTAATTTTGTTGGACTTATGAACAAATTAGACTTATGAATGTACTCTTGGAATGGAACTCATTTGTATGTGGGAGACTTACTGTTCCACAGATTGGATTATTTATAATAAACAGAAATTTATTAGCTAATGGTTCTGGAGGCTAAGTCCAAGATCAAGGGGTAGTATCTGATGAGGGCCTTTTTGCTGTGTCATCCCATGGCAGAAGACAAGAGGGCAAGAGAGAGCAAGGGGTTGAACTAGCAGTCTCAAGTTCTTTTAAAACCAGCATTAATCTATTCATAAGGGTAGAGTCCTTATGATGAATTAAACCCCACCTCTCAATACTGTTGCATTAAGGAACACGTTTCTGACACATGCTTTTTGGGGGACATATTCAAACCATAGAATGTGGTTTGTGGACCTGTTTCAATTTTGTTTTGTCCTTGACCCATCCTTGTGTCTGCTCTTAGTGAAGTCTAAGCTCAGATTGCTCCAGGACACAGGATAAGAAGAAACATCAGGCTCTTCAAAGCTTGCTCTGGAGGAAAAGACAAACCTTAGATGATTATCTGAGTGCTGGAAGGTCAAGATTTTCTTCTCTTACACCGGTATTTTTTAAATTGTAGCTCACTACTCAGTAGTGGGTCATGAAGTCAATTTGCTGGGTCATAACCAACATTTTAAAAAAGTAAAATAGAATAGACAGACAATCATCCGTAGTAAAGTTTTAGTATTTTAAAAATAATTTATATGTGTATATGTTTGTATGTGTGCTCTGGTTACATGTGAAATATATATTTTACTGTTGCTATCAAGATGGCTAGAGTATGCCTATCTTGCATGCTGAATGGTTCTTCTTTCGGCTGGATTTCTGATGGAAGACAAGTTTAAGGATTGAGCGACTCAGTGTTTTAGTAAGAATGAAGACAACAAAACCAAAGCAAAGCAAGCAGAAGCATGAACAATACCCACAGAAAAAAAATTATTTTTTCTCTTTCTCAGTCAGTTCTCTCACTTTTTCTGATTTGGAAGTCACTGCCCTTGCTCAGAGTATAATAATGTTTTAAAGGAGCTGGGACTTCAGTGTGTCTAATGGAGCTTGAGGCTCTGCTCCTCTTTTCTGAGATGCATCTTTCCAGGTGGGTTACAAGACCTCTTATGGCTCAAGTTCCCTTTGGATTTCTAGACCTCAGCTCCACTGGGACTCCTGGTGGGAAACAGCTGGTCTCCCTCAGTGCTTTTCCTTGTATATTGACAACCAGAACAGATGATTTCTTGATCAAATTATCTTCAGGAATAATCATAATATAAAATGAATAATACTGGCTAGAAAAGAAATGTAGATAGTGAATATTTTCTTGAATTTTGAATATGTTACGGCAGTAAACAAAAGTTAAAATAACATATGACAATATTTTTTAAAGGTACAGGTTAATACTTTTTAGTAACATTACTGTCAGTTTGGGGGGAAAAAGGAGGAGGTGTGTGTGAGGAGGGGTGTGGGGGGCACATGAAGAAACACTTCTGAAAGGATGAACACCACCAGGTTCAGAAAACGATTTTGTCCATGGGATGACAGAATTGAAGTAGCTCAATTTCTGTTTGTCTGTCTTTACAATAATTTTTCTATCATTGTTTTATTTTGAATCTACTGTTTAAATGTGGGGATGTGCTGTATCACAGGGGATGGAGCTCCAGTCATTTGGGACCGTATCTTTTCTAGAAATGAACACATGCAGCTGGATCTGCTTGGGTTGGGCTGCCCCTCTCACTGGGAGTTCTCTGAATTTAATTCCTTGTAAAATATCATGTTGATTGAAGGATAAGCAATACAAAGAGCTGTTTTGAAGTTTACGTATACGTAATAGCATTAAAACTTAAAAGTAACCACAGCAACAAGAGTTTTATTTTATTTTTTATTTTTAGTCACTGACTTGTTTAGAATTGCTAGCACACGTTGAAAATAAACCTGACTAGCTGGTGTTATCATTGTTTTTAAGTCATCTATTAACAATATACCCCCTTATTTCCTGTACCTGGAACTGACCGTTCCCACTGCCCCACCTGTGGTACACCAAATTGCAGAAAGAAAAGTCACTCCCACTCTTTCATAAGTCCTTTTGATAATGTGTTTAGAGCCCTTGAACAGCATTAGGAAAATGAACCTGTGAAACACAAAACAATGATTGCTGCTCATAGCTAGCCCCTCGTTTTATTTTGCTGGGCTCTAAGCCAGGGATCAAGTTTATGGACTTTTCTTGCTCTGAGTAGCTCCACCAAGTATGTGTGTAGGGGGAGGTGTGTAGGAGATGGATGATGGGAGCTGGATGGAATGATGAAAACACAGAGAGAAATTTGGCCACACAGTGTTCATGGGATGCACATATATGCCAAGTGAAAGGAAAGCCCTGAACATCCATAATACTTCCAAGATAAAACCTAATCAGAATTTTTTGCCTTTAATACTTGCAAGTTCACAGCCCTCCTCTGGCACTGCCTCTCTGCTTCCCACCCCCATCCTCAGTTGTTTTTCCTCTCAGTTACAAAAACCAATTCAAACTTTCCTCAGATTTTCTAAGCAAGCCACAAATCCTTTGGTTTACCTTTGCTTTTATTTCTCTTCACTTTTCAAATGGGAAAATATTTGAGACTCACTCAATCGGCCTCCAGTATTGTAAATGTAGCTCCCCAGCTTACTTTCTTACCTGTTACAATGGCAAGGATCCTAACTTTGTACCCGTACAGCTTACCAAGTTAAGTCCACCCAGCCTGGCCTGGCATTCAGAAACCAGTGGGGGGATTTCTACCATAGGGAACAAGATTCTAAAAATGAAAGAACAGCTTGATGCTAATGAAATTGTTTCAAACAAGAGCTCTCTGGCTTTAAATTGCCTTCTCGTCTTATTTTGAGATCACCATTCTCTTACCTAAATTCCACATAAGTACCAGCCTGGGCTTTGTGATTTCTGTTCTTGCTTTGTACACACTGTGGCTTGCCATGTACCCCTGGGCTTCCTTCTGGCCTGTTCTTCCCCTTCAGATTCAACTCATGCTCCTTCTTCAACTAATGAAGATGTTTCTCTCATCTTTCAAGGTTCAGTTTTGAGGCCGGACCTTCGTTGCAGTCTATTACACCAGCCAAATGCTCTTTGTCCTTCCTCTAGAGTCCTAAGTTCCTTACTGTGCTATTGCCCATGTGACTTACATAGTTCACTGCTCTGCAATGTAGATATCTACTTGGGAGTCTTATGTAGCCAATGTACTATAAATCACTTGAGGGTCAAGTTTATACATCTTGAACAATTTTGTGTACATTATAGTGTGCAGCACATATCCTTGAACATAATGTATGCACAATACATTAGCTTAGTGGGTTAACAGTTTAAAAAAAGAATGAGAGTCACAAAACATACTCCTCCATGAATTTGAATATGTGTGTTACGTGACGCTATTATTTATGACTCTCCCATAATTGTATTAATATAAAGCAAAGTCTTCAAAAACAACAGCAAAAAAGACAAACACTTCAATAGATAATCTAGAAAATAATGTGAACATTTCTGTCATATGTTTATTAGATATTTGTGTTTCTTCTTCTGTGGAATGCTTGTTGACTATTGATAGCAATCAAGGAAATACAAATGGAAACAATGGCAAAAAACACTCTTTGGCCTACCTAAGTGGCAAAGGTTTTTTTGAAAAAGATGTAAAACCTGCTGTTGGTTGGGAAAATCTCCTTGTGTCATCTTATATGCTGCTGGGAGATTGCAAGGAAAGAGAATCTTTCTGAATGGCAGTTTGCACCAAAAGACTTAAAATGTGCATATTCTACAATCACTTTGAAAACCTGTTTGACAGTATCTACTGAAGCTGAATACGCGCTATTTCTATGACCTAGAAATTCCACTCCTAGGTACATATCCAACAGAAGTGTGTACATATGTTTACCAGAAGACACGTATTAGAACATTCATAGCAGCATTATTCATAATAGCCCCAATTGAAAAGTACTCAAATGCCTATCAACAGGAAAGTGGGTAAATAAATGTAACATATGCACACTGTGGAATATCATCCAGCAATAAGAATGAACAAATGATTGCTCCACCCAACTACATGGATTAATTGCACAAATGACATAATGTTGCATGAAAGAGGCCAGATGAACAAAAAAGAGTACATTCTATATGAATGATTCTAATTATAGAGAAATTTAAAACAAGTAAAACCAATTTATTGTGTGAAAGGTCAATATAGCGGTTACCTTTGGGGTGGTTAGGAACTGAGAAGGTGTTTTCTGGGTGCTGGGAATATTTTTTGATGTGGGTGCTGGGTGTTGGTTCCATGGTTCTGTTCACTTGATAAAAATTCCTGAAGAAAAGCCCTTACGCATTATGTACTTTTCTGTATGTATGTTGTACTTCAGTGGAAACTACTTAAAGTCCTGCTCTTTCACCCAGTAATTTCACAACTAGCACTTTATCCTGGTGAAATAATTATAGATGTCCACAAAGAATTGATATGCAAGGTTTTTCACTCAAAGGGCTACTTTAAACAACGAGAAATTAGAAATAATAGAAGCGTCAAACAGTAATGAAATGGTCAAATATATAATGGTAGAATATTTACAGTTCTGAAAAAGTCATGTTTATGATAACTATATAATGACATGGAAAAATAAAATTTTATGTAAAAGAAAAAACAGAATGCTAAGCTATGTACAGAGAATAATGACAATTTCAAAAAGAAATGCATTCATGTTCAATGCCAACACTGGTTATTTGGTGTGATAGGCTTTCAGTTGGTCTTATTTTCTTCTTTATACTTTAATTCATTTTATAAATCATATGCAATGATTACATAATTACATTATAAACACAAAATATATTTAAAAGGATTCTGCTACTCTCAGTCCATGCTTTTGCAAAGCCTATAAAAGCAGAAAAGTCACATAGACAGACTCTATTCTTGTTGCCATGACATTCAAGCCAATTTTCTCTCTCCAGGCCTACTGACTCCAATAGAAGTATCTGAAGCTCATGGAAAATCTCACAAATCCTAGAGGAAGTTAAAAAATGAATTAACCTCATTTCTGAAAGGCGAATGAACTGGTGGTAGAAAATGGGAACTGTAGGAGGCAAGAAGCCAGATGAGGGGCATCTGTTATTTTTCCCTCTCCCAGACTTGTAGTGAATTTACTGTCCATGAATTGGGAGGAAGCACTGTTGTAACAGCTGCCTGTGGTCTTTTATCTCTGCAGCTCCAAAGTTGGATGGCAGCGGTGGAGGACAAACCCTGGGTGTGAGGTTGGATGACAAACTCCTTTGTGTCTGCCTTTGGGTAGATAGTCTGATCCAATCTACATTCTTGATGCCAATCAGAGGCAAAGAAGGGTAGTATTTCTTAGACCAGGGCACCGCAACTTCATCAATTGATTTACATCATAAATAAAATATTCTACTTTTAAACTGCATCTTAGTTACAATAACTCCCAAAGCATCTTTAAAATTAGTGTACAGCTGGGCTCGGTGGCTCAGCCTGTAATCCCGCGCCTTTGGGAGGCTGAGGTGAGTGGATTGCCTGAGCCCGCGGGTTCGAGACCCGCCTGGGCAAGCGAGACCTCATCTCTACAGTAAATCAAAAAATTAGCCGGGCGTGGTAG
>CAUYQG010038163.1:0-12526 GCA_963574415.1 Tarsius wallacei | reverse complement strand
GGCTCAGAGAGGGTGAGTAATGTGTCCAAGTTTGCTTAATAAGTAAAAGTGGCAAAATCTTCACTGTAATCAAGGCAAAAGCTCCAGGGTAAAAGCTCTTAGCCCCTGTGATACCCTTCCGCTGGATTTCTGTAGTTGTAGGGTCTGAGCTAATGGTAAAAGAGGGTTAGGAAGAAGGAGAGAAAGGGATAAAGCCAAGACATGTTACAAAGTCACAACTGGCAGAGTCTGTGACCGCCAGGATATAGGAGTGTGGGAAAAAAGAGGAATCAAAACCAACTTGCTGATTTTCAGACTGGGTCACAGGAAAATGGCAGTGCCATTAACAGGAGGGACATCATGGACAGAGGCGGGAGTGTGCACCTCACACACATTCTTAAGACTTAATCTGAAGTTCAATAAAATCTTCAAGCTGTTGGTGAGCTGGTAAAGGTGATGACCAGGGCCTACATGCCCAAAAGGAAGCCGTGCTCCCTGGAGTCCTCTAGAGCCACAGCTTTGTCACAAGCAGGCATAAGCTTCCTGGCGGGTTGGTCTGGCTGTCTCCTCACCCATACATGGGAGGTTTCGTTTATGGGCTGACTGGGAGGATAGTTTGAGGCCAGGAGTTAGAGACCAGCCTGGGTTGTAGGATCCTCCAGAGCTGCCTTCAGGTAAAACTGACCCAGCAACATGTCTTGGCCAACTACAGCTCCTGCCCTCAATGACAGTTCTTTTAAACTCCCTGATAGCAAAGTCTGTTCTTGCTAAAGTATCTGTTTTTGTTTGTTTTTTGTTTCGTTTTTTGTCCTTTCCAACATTCCTCAGCCTGCCTCAGAGCCTGAATTTTTTTTTTTTTTTTTTTTTGACCCTTTTGGATTCACTGTTTTGGGTTTAAGGTCAGCGTGTCTCTGAATTTTATTCTGACGATTCCATTGAAGGTATGGAATTCAAACCAGAAACGGGGTGGTGTGCAGGGAGGCGCAGTGCATGGCGGCTGTGGCCCATTTATCCTTGTGTCTCTCCTGCCCAGCATGGTATCCGTTATGGATACAACAGGAAATCAATAAATGTGTGAATGAATACATGGATACTACGGATGTAGTTCTCTCACATGTGTGGTGCTCTGCCAACGAACATCAAATTTTAAAACAGCTAAATTACAAAAGTTTAAAAGAATTGAAGCTTAAAAAGGATTCTTAACATCAGTAACGTATTTGCTATATGAAAACAGTCCATTCTTGTGGCATATTTAAAATATTTTTTGATTTATACAAATTTGTCTACCTGATTTGTTTCTCAAAAGAGGGCCTAGAAAGTATATCAAATTAGGAAGGTCTGGAGAAGCCAAGTATGCTAGTGCTTTTTGTTTTTTCCTTTCCTTCTTCAAACTAATTCTTGGACATAACCTCTCTCATCAAATATTTGAAGGACCACCATGCATAGAGGAGGGTCAGAGCCAGAAGCCAAGGGTAGAAGTGACGGTAAGGCCTTGGGTATTTTGGATTCAGATTAGGGAGAACATGACACATAGAGGCATTCAGCCTTTGAACCAACCACCTCAACCAGAAATGATGTTCCCGTCACAGAAGGAGGAGGCTCACATGCTGGGATGGAATGGCAGGTTCAACTCCATGGCCTCCAAGGTCCATTCTGATGTAAAGTGCACGACTAGGCTTCTTTCTGAAGCAGTGACCTTCATCTGCTGCCTCCATCTTTAGAGGCTATAGACCCTGGATTTTGAAATACACGCCCCTACCTAGGGGTGGTGCTAGTCAAAAATGTCATTCTTTTTCTTTCTTTTTTAAGGCAGAATTTATTGAGAGGACAGAAGAGCTCCCAGAGCAGGAGGTGACCCGAGGGGGTTGCCCTATTATTTTCAAAATAGTTGTTTTGCACTATGGGTCCACATCTATAGGATTCAGTTTGATATTTTATAAAATGGATTCTCAGATAATAAAACAAGTTACTAAATAAAAAGATAATATCTAGTGACTCAACCTTCTGGGCTGATGGAAGAAAAATAAAGCGTGGAAAATGCATACTAGCAACCGGTGTGTCCTCTGCTCCCTTTCGGACCTCTACCTGCTGTCCTTCTCTTTATTTTTGCAAGTCTGCCAAAATGGGGCAAGATATATTGCTCAGAGATTAAAAAAAAAAAAAATCTCAGTGGCTGTTCCTTCCCTGCTATTTACTAAATGGACTTTTCATTTTCCTTATGTATGTTGCCAACAGCACACTTTTCAACCTCCTTTCTATTTCTATGTCCATCAATAAACATCATGGATCTTAAAAGACAGTTGGAACCAATGCTTCATTACCTCCCACAGGCAAATCGTGAAGGGTTTGTTCGCAACATTCACTTGTGCATCAAGTGTTTGAACCAATGCTGAGCATAGCGGATCATTTGCCCGGTTAGCCCACAATGAGCTAGCCATCCATTTTTCATTAGCGCTATAGGACTGTCAGCATTATTTCAGCCAGGTATAACCATTGTGTTTACCAGGAACACACATTCTGATTTTCTAGCTGGGCCGCTGGGGACCCACGGTTCCCTGGTCTGGCAGGAGGCTGCAGGCATTGTGGAAGTTAGGGAGCCCGGGGACATCTCCAGGGTCTCGCCTTCCACAGGGCCTTAACAACCCAGGGTTCTTAATACTCTCAACCCTTCCCTTGGCTCTGCTTCATCACACGTCACACACCACACCCTCTCCTATGTCTTTGCTCATTCTGTTCTCATGCTTTTGTCTCTCTCACAGATGGGACCCACCTTCTCTTAAGGCCCAGCCGAAGGCTAACTTCCCCCCAAAAGCGTACCTTTCCACACACCCCACTCACACTTTGCTTGATCTTTCCAACACTTCTGTGTTATTCGTGCCAGTTCAGCCAACCCTTGCTCGTGTGGGGCAGCCATGCTTTCGTGACTTCACAGTGTTGAGGAAGAGCCCTTCTTTCTTTCTGGTGAAATGGGTGAACCCTCGATAACTCACACAACCTCACTCCCCGTAGAGCAGGCAGCATAATGGAAAGTCTCAAGCTTTAGCATCATATAGGCCTGATTCTGATCTGACCCTGCCACCTCTTTTCCATGGGACCTTTTGCCGTTTGCTTAGTTTCGCTCTAAGACTCAAGGTCTTAACCTGAAGATATGCAGGAGAACAGAATCTCCCAGAAGACGTATGAGGATCCAGCGAGAAATATCCTAAGGGCCTTGCATGTGCTGGATATTAAATAAATTGGGTAGCTGTCATTAGGAGTTCCAGCTATGACCCCCCAAATCCCTGAGTGCTCACTTCATTCATGCCTTGCCTTGAGCTACAAAACAATTATAGAGCCTTTCCAAGCTGAGATTTTAACTTTAAGAGAAAGAATCCGGTGTCTCCTGGATAATCTGTTTAGAATCAAATCACTTCAAATCACAAAAAAAGTTTTCTGTACATTAAATTTAACCAAACTTCTTATGAAAGTAGTCTGGTTGGACATGGTGGTTCACACCTGTAACTCCATCCCTTTGGGAGGCTTGAGTTGGGAGGACTGCTTGAGCCCAAGAGTTTGAGACCAACCTGGGCAACACAGTGAGATCTCGTCCCTACAAAATGAAATGAAATGAAATTAAAAAATTAGCCAGGCGCGGTAGTGTATGCCTGTAGTCCAAGCTACTCAGGCAGCTGGGGTGTAAGGATCCCTAAGCTCTGAAGATTGAGACTGTGGTGAGCTGTGACAGTGTCATGTACTTCAGTCTGGGCGACAGAGTGAGAGCCCAGCTCAAAACAAAAACAAAGAGGCAAAAAAAGGCACAGAAGAAAGGGCTGGAGGAGGCAAAAGTTACCCAGCGAGAGACCACAGGTGTGTGTGAGGAGGGGACCCAGAAGCTCCCACAGAAGGGGTGGAGCTCCTGCAGGTGGTGGAGAGCATGGAAGGAAAAGAGGGTGTCCCTTCTACCGCACTGGGCTACAACTCACTCTGTAGCCTCCTTCTGAAGTCCTCTCACCTTCCTCTTCTACCGCCACACAAGCCATAGTCTGTGCAGAAAGAGAGGGCCAGTGAGACAGCCACAGCTGCCGCCCTCATTCTCACCCACGTGTACTTCCGTCAGGAGCTTGCCTTTGGCCCTGTTCTAAACAATCCTAACAGGAAAGGCTTTACCCATTAATTACACAGAAATATATTTGTTTGTTAACTCCAGCAATAAAGAAAAAGGGACCAGACACACATTAGGAAGCCAGACAGGGAAGTCTCTGTCTTGGTTCTGCTGCTACAGCTCAGGGGTCTTGAGCAGGCCACTTAACATCTGGAAATCATGATTTTTCTCCTGCATCTGACTATCCCTGGGCTTCCTGCTGTCCTGTTTCATCACATATTCATGACATACATAGAAACGGTTACCTTGGTTTTCTTAAAAACAAAAGTATGTATATGCATATATGATTTGATCTGATTTATGTAAACAATGATTTGTGATTACGCACATATATATGATGATAAATACATCAAAAGGGTGTGGAAGGGCCAGGCACAGTGGTTCATGTCTGTGAGCCCCAAATTTTGGAAGTCTGAGGCAAGAGGATTGCTTGAGACCAAGAGTTTGAGACCAGCCTGGGCAAAATAGTGAGAACCCATCTCTACAAAAAAAGAGAAAAGGGTATGGAAGGATACTGACCCTATCATTTACAATAATTGTCTCTGGGAGGCAGGGAGGGTATGGGGGGAACCGATGAGTCAAGACTTGCAATTTTGGCACTCTATACTTGCATAATGTCAACTTCTTTTGCAACACACATTAGTTGTATAATTTTAAAGAGACCAAAAAGTAACACACCCACAATAGCATATGATCTAGGTTAGAGAATGTAAAGCTTGATTTATATGTGTTTATGGGAAAATGTTTCTTGATTCCTCTCCTCAGCCTCTTAAAACTGGTGTTACAGAATGAAAAATACAATATTTAGGAGAGTAGTTACCTCTTGAGAGGAGACAGGAAGGAGGTCAGATTCAGAAAAAACACATGAGAACTTCAGAAATATTGGCAATTGTCAATCCCTTAAACTGAGAGGTTGGTCCTTGAGTGTTTATGTCACTATTTTTCTTTAAAGCACACACACACACACACACACACACACACACTATATTACATATTGTTCCCTATATTATTCCTTAATAAAAACGTAAACGAGGTCAGGCATAGTGGCTCACACCTATGATCTCAGCACTTTGGGAGGCTGAGGAAGGAGGGTTGCTAGAGGAATTCGAGACCAGTTTGAGCAACATAGCGATACCTTGTCTCTACAAAAATTTAAAAAATAATTCAGGCGCAGTCGCTTGTACCTATAGTCTCAACTACTCAGGAGGCTGAGGCAGATGAACTGCTTGAGCCTTGGAGGTTGAGACTGCAGAGAGCCACGATTGTGCCACTGCACTTTGGCCAGGGCAACAGAGTGACTCCAACTAAAAGAAGAAATGAAAATAAAAATGTAAAACACCCAAAGTGGGCAATATCGGCCCATGGACCTTAACCTTCTCCCTTCCTGCAAGTTGATTTCGACAGAGTGAGACACTGATTTGCAAGCGGTTTCTCCAGATACCTTCTCTGGTTCTCGATTTCCTCCTGGGCGATCTGCCGTTCTTCAGCCCTGGCTTCCTCCACAGCTGCCACCTTCTCCCTGTGGCACTCCATCATAATCCTTTGGATCCTGTGGACCATGCGCTGTTCCGCAGCCAAGTGCTCTCTCTTTATTTCGTCATTCATGTTCTGATACAAGTCTGTCTTAGTTTTAGCTTTTATTTCCTTAAGCAACAGCAAAACCAGGTTTAGCGACCTCAGATTTGATGTTCAAACATGCACACTAAAACGTGACTTAAATCATAGTTTTAAATGCCTGACGGCAAGTGCACCTCTCAACGCTGATGATTGAAAAGAAGAGTGTATACAGTCTAAAAAGAACCTTCCTTCTTGTGATGCTAAGAGTAAATCCAAAAATGTACAACCTATCTAGCACGAATGTAGATAATATTGAAAGGGAAAATGCAATAACGAAAGTCAGTTGGGTTAGAGGGTAGGGTTAAAGGTCTTTTTCTGACGGCCCAAATATTCTAGTATCATATTATCTTTGTATGTAATTAGAGATGGTTAATGCAACACTACTTTAGAACGTCCTGAAAAATGGCAGAAATAGTTAGCGTGCCTCCTGAGTGTCTCCTGGGTAGGAGGGAACTTGAGGCTCAGACAGAAAACAATTGCACAATATTACGGTCACCGGAACCTGCCTGCCCGTCCCCACCACTGTTTGGGCCTTCCAGCTCATCAGGGTTGAGGGGCTCTTTCTCGTTCATGGAAGGGACAGGAACAAGTGCTCCACTGCTCCAGGAAGAAGCAGGAAGGACCTGTGGATGGCCTTCGACTAAATAAAGAGTGGAAGCCCTGGTCAGACCAAGACTTGCGGAAAACAGACTCACAAATTGTCCTAAAGGAAAACCCTGTCACATTTTGGAGACGCCTACTAATTCCACGGTGTGCCTGGTGCCCTGTGAGGCCCAGATGCTATAAACAAGAGGGTGAGGCTCCTGGCCTCAGGGATGCATGGTCTTGTGGAGGGGGCCGGCAACCTTATTGCGCAGTGAACGTTGCAATAGAAATATGTGGAGAGGAGGGGCGATTCGTTCTGTCCAGGGGTTTCAGAACTTTCCTTTAAAGGTAAATGTTTATCTCTTTTAGGGAAGATATCAAGAGAACATAAAGAAATTATTTCCCCTAGTGCATCAATGGAAGAACTAGGGAAGGAAACCAGGGTCTCACCTGCCAATTTCTTGCTTCATTGGTGGCTGTGATACTGGAGTCTTTCAAGACGTTCATTAATTGTACAGCCTTATAAGATAGTAGACTGGGTTTCCTTTCTTTCTCTTTTTAACAGCTGCAGAATCTCCTCTTTAAGTGAAATCTTACTCAGAGTGGAGAGGAATTAAACCAGGAAGCGTGCTCTTGGCTGAAGGTTGCTCAGCCCTAGTTAGCTCCCTTCCTGGGGCGCTCCTGGGGGAGCCAGCTTCATTTACAGTGTCTGGAGACCCTGAGCTGAGGGAAAGTCAAGAGAATCCTAAGTTTCAAGGGAAACTGAAATTGCTTTAGCTTCTTAGAAGATTATTTCAGCAATTAAAATTTTGGTTAGACAGACTTCAGCTTTTTCAAGAAGAAAAGTTTTCAACTTCTCACTCTGACTACTCCAGGAGTGAGAAACTAAAAAATGAAATCAACAACAGAGACCAACTTTAACCATCTCTCCAGAGTGGCCTCAGTTCTTGTATCTTAAAAATCTTTTAAGGAAAACTTTGGCCCTTTAGAAATGCGAGCTGGGGTTTCTGCACTGCAGCAGATTTTGTCTCTTAAATCACTAAATTTTTTTAATAATAACACATCTTGAATGGAAATACTTCTAAATATCATTATACTTACCTTACTTCACAAAAAGAGTATTATGAAATAATCTAACATTTTCTTGATGACCCAGACTCCAAAAAGATGAATGATTTTACTGGGTTACAAACTCCATATGGCACCTGATAATTGTTCAAGCTGATAGAGTGATGTTTCTTTGTCATGAATGACCCCAGACTGCTTTGCTTTTTCAGATTTGAGATTTGCTCTCTGCATCAAAGGAAGTGTTTCTTGTTCTTCAAAAGAAGAACAAGAAAAATTACAAAATTCAAGTTGAAGATGCTGTTCTCAGCGAGTCCCTTTTTGCCATTTCTAGTTTTCACCATTTAATCTATTTCGAGTTTAAAAAAAACAAACAAGCAACTAAGTCTGTTGGACTCAGGTTGTCAAGTAGGAGTAATTACACCTGAGTGGGGCGAAGAGGTTCTGCTAAGAGTAACAACCCTCAGTTATTCTCTTGTAGTCAGAGGATGCTATTCAACCCCTTAGGGGACATTTTAACTTATTTCTGGGTTTTCAAATATATTCTCAGTAATTGAGAGACTGCTGGATGGTTGAGCTCAAGATAGGTGAAGTATTACCATCACATATTTCTCTTTGAATTGAAGAATTTACAAATAACATTCCAGCCCTTTATTTTGGCTGGGTTTTGAATGAGGATTTAGAGAATTAAACTCAGTCCTTCTTTCATGTGATGATTTAATAAAACCAAAATCATGTTACTGCCTCACATAGCATGCGGAATACATAGTTAAAGCTCCAAAAATAATTCAATAACCTACTGTTTGGCGGTGTTCTTATGGTCTTAAGGTCTTACTGATTAAATTGCTTTGGCTGAAACGCACGTTGAGTGAGTCAGCCCACATTTCGAGATAGCAGAAGAAACAACTTCATGTTAACTGTGCAGATGTTTGACAGGCATTTTTTATACAATGTCGCCCTCAGGAGAAGTTTCTCTCAGGTTTCACAACTAGGCATACCTGAGCCTCTCCTGAATACCTGACTTGTTTTTACCATTTGAACATAGTGATTAATGACATTTCCCTTTTTGCACTGGCTGCCAGAAAGCTCAGGGCCCAATCAGTGATCATCACACAGGATTTCATGGCATGCATACATTTTAAGTTTTTAATTCACCCATGACTTCATTCTATTTCCAACTTTAACTTTTCATTTTTACATTTTCCCTTAGTTTTTATTTTCTTATTTACTTTCGATATTATTGTCTTTGGATAATATCGGCACCTTTTCAAAATTCTATCTGACCGTTGAGTGAGATCCTGATATTTTATTTCACAGCATGCATTTGAGACATACCAAACTCTTTACATCACATAAGGGTAATAACCGGTGGTCTTGTCATATCAGAATTTAATGATATTTGGTTCTAGAAGAAGTTAGTTTACTACCTTATTTTGGTAATTTCAAATTTTAATATGTGAGAGAATCGTGGGCTGCTGATTGCGTCTGTAGGTCAGAGTCAGGCCCGGGAATCTGCATGCCACGCTCTCAGATAAACAAATTCAGATGCTGGTGGCTCACAGACAACCTCTGAGCAGATATATCAAGTTGAAATAAGAAATAATTGGTTGAAATAACAACTGGCTGGGCACGGTGGCCCACGCCTATAATCCCAGAATTTTGGGAGGCGGAGGTGAGGATTACATGAGCCCAGGAGTTTGAGGACTAGCCTGAGCAACATGGCAAGACCTCGTCTCTACAATAAATCAAAAAATTAGCTGGGCATGGTGGTATGCGCCTGTAGTTCCAGCTACCTGGAAGGCTGAGGCAGAAGGATCGCCGGAGCCCAGCAGGTTCAGGCTGCAGTGGCCGTGAGCATGCCTCTGCACTCCAGTCTGGGTGACAGAGTGAGACTCCGACTCAGAAAAAAAAAGAAGAAAAAAAAACCCCTGCACACCACTCCTTCATATATAAAATATATCCCTGAGATGGTGGTATAAATGCAAATTCGCAACCTCTAGACAAATGCTTCAGAAAGTTCAATGTCCCTTTAACTTTTTTCTTTTAAATTTTCTTAGAGCTGTCTTCTGCTGAAGCACTAAGTACATCAATCCCATTCAAAGACTATGCGAGGTACAATACATTTACTTAAAGGAAGATTAGGATGTGAACTCCCTGAAACAGACATCACGTCTTCCTTATATCTTTAAACCCAATGACAAGAGTAGTATTCAAAATGTATATCGACCAGCACAGTAGGGGCCACCTATCTAGATTGCTTCTGGCTGCAGCATTATAGCAGGGCCCTAGAGCTGTCTCTTTAAATTGCTAGAATGGGTGAGGTCCAGGGGTTTACAGGAAAAGCAACCAGGGTGACCAGGGTGATAGAGGGCTTGATAAAGTATTTCAACACTTAGTTACTAGTATGGCCATTCCAGTACATGCCAGCTGAATGACATGCTATAAATGTTCTTCACATTTTTTTTTTTTTTGAGTTGGAGTCTCACTCCATCACCCAGACTGGAGTGCAGTGGCCGCTCCCGGCCACCGCAGCCTCGACCCGTTGGGCTCCGGCGATCCTTCCGCCTCAGCCTTCCGAGTAGCTGGAACCACAGGTGCGTGCTACCACGCCCGGCTCATTTTTTTTTTTTATTTATTGTAGAGATGAGGTCTCCCCGAGTTGCCCAGGCGGGTCTCGAACCCGCGGGCTCAGGCAATCCACTCACGTCAGCCTCCCAAGGCGCGGGATTACAGGCTGAGCCACCGAGCCCGGCTTCTTCACATTTTGCACTGAAGTAGGGGAAGGGCCGTGGGCCACCACAGCCAGTCCCCTGGGCACAATGACAGTCCTGGCTGAGGAAGGGCACTGAAGCAAAGCAGAGGACATCCCACTACCTTCAGGAACCCGGGGAGGAGCCTGCTAGGAAGTCCTCCCAGGCTGAGGAACAGTCCATTAACCTCACCTCGTACCGACCTAACATCTGGTAGATGCTCATTGTTGGAATAAGTGGGCCTCCGACGTCTGCTCATGTATCATCACACAGACACCTTGTCCTGTCCTGTCCCTTCCTTGGCCAAAATGTAGAAATGGTTCTGTATCCTTTTTCCTTTGAACAGGTTTTATAACCAAGATACTGAACTAACAATGAATCCTGGGGCCTCTGCAGGGAAAGTTTAGTAGTTACCTAGAGTTATGTGCTTGAATGGGTTACAGGTTAGAAAAGAGTTCCCCTCATCTTGTCACATCTGGCTCTGCAGTAAATACTTGAGGGACCACTCAGATGTCCCCCTTGGCAGTGCAGGAAATGCAAATTTTGGGAAAAGGATGCAGCCAGAGATCCCAGGAGAAGGAACAGAACAGCTACTTCATTCATTCAACAACTTTTTGAGCATCTACTAAATCAAGACTTTTTTTTTTTTTTTTTGCTGGGCAGCAGGGCCAGCATGATGAGAAGACCAGCAGGCCCCAGTGAAGTCTGCAGTCATGTGGGAGAGTCAGACATTAAACAACTAATCACAAAATAATTAGTTACAATGGTGATGACTGCTATGAAAGAGATAGAGGTGTCACAGGCAGCGTGTGAGTGGAGGGGCAGAGACAGTCTGGTAGAGCTTCTCTTAGGAAGTAAGCTAGGGGTTCTCCTCCACCCACTCATCACTGCTCCAGAGAGCTAAGCATCTCTTCTGTGAACCTCCCAATTAACCACCAGAAAATACCAACCTAGATTTTACATATTATGTTTTTTTCTCATTCCTTTGCCAACTTAAGTACTTTAACTTATGCACTTTTTAAAAGACAACAAATAAACCACTATAGGAACCTCTAAATCCTTTTGATGTTCTTCTTTTAAAATCTGAATTTCAATTCTGTGTCTCTCGTTTGCTTCTTCAAGTGCTTTCTCCACTGCTTTTCTCTGGGTTTCACTAGCCTTTGAAAGAAAGAGTACATGTATCTATTAATATATCAGGATAGGGCAACTCATCTTATTTGAAACATTGGCAAATTAGGTTTTCAAGCTTACTGAAGATTAGCAACCATCACAGGGGCCCTAATTTCTTGTTTCATTCCCATCTCAAACTTCCCATAGCAGACTGGCTACATCAGCTAGAGATGTCCTAGCACATCCCAACCCTTGGCTAACATCACTGCTTCTGGAATTGCTACAGGCAGGACAGCTTTACTATATGTAAGCTGAAGGTTGCCTTTTCTTTTCGGCATTTTATTTTCTGTTTGACTGACTATCAGCATAATCTATGTGCATCACAGAAAATCTGGAAAACAGAGGAGTGACAAGATGCACAAAGCCAGAAGGAGCTGAGTAAAGAGGCAGAGTACCTCCCCAGAACTCCTGCGTCAGGTCTCTAGAAGAAGAGAATACACAGAACACTAGATAAACTTCAATTTAAATTGCAGGTTATTCACAAATTATACATTATTAGAATGTATAATTGACAGCTAAAATCAGTTTGAATTTTATTACTGATTAAAATAATGGCGATTAAGATTTTTGAGCTATGCTACGCTTTGCACTGGAATATTTTGTGTGTTCAAAATACTCTGGCACTAATGCTGGACAATTCCATTACTATTGGCTATAATGTCTATTCTATACAGAAACTGAGAAGTAATATTGTTCCAAGACTGTGGCTTGTTCTGCCCTCAAGGAGCTTTCATTCTCTTTAGGAAGTTGTTGATGTCTGTCTATGACTTGGAGGAGTGCGGACTACAGGACTGTAGCTTTGCTTCACTTTGATGTCTTAGATCCCACCGTGAGCCCCCACATTCAAACTGCCCCTGCGACAGCCATATGGACAAGTAACGAGGATTTTGGAGAGAGGGAATGAAAAGAGGAGTAGGCCACTATGAAACATCTGGAGAAAATTAGTGCT
This sequence comes from Tarsius wallacei, assembly GCA_963574415.1. Classification (NCBI taxonomy): domain Eukaryota; kingdom Metazoa; phylum Chordata; class Mammalia; order Primates; family Tarsiidae; genus Tarsius; species Tarsius wallacei. The sequence goes on along the minus strand of CAUYQG010038163.1, from coordinate 270 downwards.
TAGTCCAGGGGTGTTACCCACTGAACAAATGGATGGTCTATAGATTCAATGTTCGTTGATAACAAACAGTCATCAATATATAAAATATATCCTTGATATATTTATCAACAAGCATGTCTTCTTAGTTCTTTTTTTTTTTTCCTTTTTAGTCTTGGTTTGAATCAAATAAGAATAAAGGGAGCAGGAGCCATCCACACAGAGAGAGTGCTTTAGGAGGAAGGGAGCTCTGTGATGCCTGCTTCCTACTAAGCACCTACTGTGTGCCAGTCA
>CAUYQG010038162.1:0-15479 GCA_963574415.1 Tarsius wallacei | reverse complement strand
GCGAAAATAAACATCTTAATTTATAATGGAAAAAAAAATTGAGGCATCCACATCTCTCATACTTTGAGGGCTTTCTTACAGAAATAATACACATAGGCTGAGATAGAAAGAAATCACCAAGACCTGAGTCATAAGTAATGTTTCGGAGAAAGAAATGAGGCAAACATTAATTTAACACTTAAAACCAATTACTACTCTGAGCAAGTTAACTCATTAATTCTAAGTAAACCTTCATATAAGGATTTAGTCTCATTTTGGGGTGATAAAACTGAGTCCCTGACAGTTTAAGTAACTATAGTTTCTTGTGTCACACAGAAAGTGGTGGAACCAGGATTGAAATCTACATATTTTTACTTCTAAAATCTTTGCTTTTAACTTCTATACTCTCAGAAGTTACTAACCATACATTTAGACAAAAGAATAGTTTCTGTTTGTTTTCTCCTCAAGATGTGGAGAATCAGAGAAGTAAAGAAAGAGAAACAAAGTAGTAAAGAAAGAACTGTTTAATATATATGAATATAAATATTAACTAGTGGAGAAAGATTCTAGAAATCATAAGATGAGATGAAGAAGAGAAAAGACATTATTTTTGTGAGGAGGATATCTCATTTATTGAGACTAGAGTAAAGAAGGTATAAAGAGAGCTATGGACCACAACTGAAAGACTCTGCCAAAGCATTTTACTTTGTGGCCATGAAAATCTTTTATTTTCCTCTGAAAAATTAACCTTTTCCCTGAAAGTCAGCATAAACTATATAATGAATTTTGTTAATTTTAATTTTATTTCCTAATTTGTTTTTCTTATAAAGGTCAGATACGAATTTGAAGCTCAATTCTTCATGAAAGTATTTCTATATATTCTAATTGAAAATGGTTTTAAAGTATCTTCATCAGATTACTTCTTAGCTACAGAAAAAAAAATGTATCTTTACCATGGAGAAATCAGGTACATACACTACTTGAACCAAAGTAATCAAATTTAGTATCGCCAATCGTGGATCAAACTGAAATTATGTGTTTTTTAATGTGATACAATAGGAAGAAAATACCCATCCATGGTATTCTTGCTAAATATATTTAAACTTAACCTAATCTTAACAGAACAATCAAGCAAATCCAGAATGTTAGACATTCTACCATACAAATGTTCTAGACTCTCCCACTTTTCAAATATCACTGTGAAATACAAAAATAAACTGGGACTACTGCTCTAGATTAAAACAACTAAAAAGATAGGTACACCCAATTCAATGTGTGACCTTGATTGGGATCATAGTTAGACGTTTTAAAATACATACCAAGAACATTTGGGAAACATTAGGACAATTTAAATATGGACTGTATATTAGGTAATATTATGAATCATCATTAAAATTTATATGTGTATTCATGTGTTTGAGGTTATGCAGGAGTACAGACTTGTTCTTAGAGATGCACATTGAAATACTTAGCAATGAAGTATATAATGTCTGAAGTTTGCCAATAAATATTCAATAAAACATAAGTATGTAAATACATGTAGACATAGATTAAGCAAATGGTGCAAAATATTACAGACTGGCGAATCTAGGTGAAGGATATGTAATGTAAATCACTGTACTATTCTTTTAACATTTGGTGCTTTAACATTTCCCAAAATAAACACTTGGGGAAAGTAAGTGTATCAGAGTGCCTTGGATATTTTCCTGGGGTCACTGATTAAATGCCTGACTCATATGTAATGGTATAAACCCAATCTATTGGAAGAAGGTGAAAATCATTTGCAGACATCCACAGACTCACAAGGAAAATGATCCAGTGCCAGGAAGGAGAACATACTTACCAATGCTATTTAGAGGCAGCCACTACAACAGTGACTAATCCAGTTGCTGGGCTGAAGAAATAACTAATCCTTAAAAGTCAGCAAGGTCAAAATGGGTCATAAGAACACAAATCGTGGAGACCAGCCTGGGCAATACAACAAAACCCCATTTAAAGAAACATAAATCTGAAACCAATTGTTCATAAACAAATGAGGCAACTCAGGTCCATGAAAAATTATCATCCTAGTATTCCTTTCTCTCTGCAGTCAATCAAAGAGGTAAGTTTTTCTGGATTTTTATCCGCTTCCACAGTGTAGGTTCCTTGTCTAAGTTCCTTGCTCCAAAAGTGATTTCTCCTTTGTCTTTTATGTATATTTTAAAATTTAAATAGATGAATACTATGTTTCCTTGTTAAGAGAGAGAGAAAGACAGAGAAAGTTATCCATAATGCTTAAGCTTCTTTGACGCTTCTTCCTTACTAAAAATCCTCTCTTCTCACTTCAAAGGTTTACCATTGACAGGAGTTTGGTGTCTATCCCTCTATAAAATATATACTATTTTATACGAATTATATCACATAGTAGTCTAACAAATCTTCCTCAGTTCCTGCAGTCTGTATTTCTAATGACCTTAACCTTTGGGGGTTAAAGTAACTTTTTATGAGTCTTACAAACTTCCTATACTTTCTTTTAAAAAATCACATTATATCAACACATATAAAATGTCACGCGTTTAATATACAAAGAGAAGCCCATCCACATGGGCATCTATTCATCTTAGATTAACAATTTCTCATCTTCTACTTTTAAACAATAGCTTCTTTTTTCTTGCAAGCATTCAAAAGCATGCAACAGTTCAAAAGCCAAAAGAGAAAACCCAGAATCACACAGTTGTGACTTTAGATCAGTGCATGCTGTTCTGTTTGAAACCAGAATGTGTCTGTCACCTCTTAAAAAAACTCAATCTGTATCTCTTATATATATTCTTGATATGATTCTTGTTCCACTTTGACCTACTCCAAGTCAGTGCAATTTGACTATCTTTATTTTACACAGCTGTGCCTGATCATGCACACAAGTTCATTCACTCAACAATCCTGGTCACCAAACTTGGTACTTCAGTCACATTACCTGGAAGAGATCGAATATTTGGTATATGGTCCTGAAAGTCAGAGGAAGTTTTAATTTGTTTCCTTCTGAAAGGGAAGTGAAATACAACTCTATGTCCTTTGAGCTGGCAGTTCATACTTTTGTGATTTTTCAAAAACAAAAAGGCCAAATAGTCTTGACGTAAGTAAAGATAAGTTAAGGTTTATCAACAAACTCTACTGTCATAAGTTTCTTTCTCTCTGCCAGGCAAGGTTTTCTTATCAGGAAATCTTATCAGGGACAGATGTTTGACCTAGAATTCATAAAATTTGACTAATGCTGTACTCTGCTAAAATTCACTCTTTTTATGTGTAATGCTATTTTATTGTTTTATTATAAGGCCTCTCAACCTTACCCAGTAATGACCTTTGAATAATGGATACCTATTTTTAGGGTTCTGTGGCAGAGGAAAACGCAGTTACCTTATGACTGACTTTGAAATCATCTTTCTTTAAAAGAAAAAAAAGAGCTATGTTGATATTGCGTTCCTCCCATAACACATTTATTTGATCTGATAGAAAACCATGTCTAAGTTACTTGTCATATCAATTGATTGCCTTTTCCAGATAATCAAATTAGTATTTAAGGAAAAAATAACTTGACCATTGTATTTTCACTGCCCCACACCATTACACACAGGCTCATTTGCTCATCGAACCCTTATAGACACTATGAAATATAAGCACATTTATATAACACAAATCATCACCAGTTGCTCAATTATGGACACTAAAAACAAGTACACATGCAGGAATCCCTCACAAACAAATCACAACAGCAGAGATCTCTTACTCTGTCAGTCTCACACAGCTTCCCATTACTACACAGCTTCAAGCACAAATCCAACAGCACGAATAGTCACACAGTCACACACAAGCAGAAATAACAATCCCACACCCGGCCACTGAAAGACTCCCGGTCCACCTGACATCTCCCGTTGTCTGTCTGTCTGTCTCTCTCTCTCTCTCTCTCTCTCTCTCTCTCACACACACACACACACACACACACACACACACCCCAACACTGCCTCCTCCTCTGCACCTGCCACACACACACACACACCAACACTGCCTCCTCCTCTGCAGCTGCCGGGCCAGCAGGTCTTATCCTCTCTCATTTCCAGGGGAGGCCGGGAAAGGCTGGGGACTCGCTCTCCCGAGCGCCGAGACTGAGCGCCCGCCGCCTGCGCACCGAGCCGGACTCCAGAGGCGGGGAGCGCGAACCCGGCAGAGGGTGAGAGGATCCGGCCTCGCACGGCTTCCTGGCCGGCCCGCCAGGGCGTTCCCAGGCTGGACTACATTTCCCAGAGCTACCGCGTCCGGAGCGCGGCTTCGCTTCCGTGTGTCCGCGAGACTTGGAGACCTCGCGTTGGAGAGGGCCGCGTAGGTGGGGGAGCTTGGCGCCGCACCTGCTGGGCTGGCGACCCCGACGTCAGGCTTGGATCTGTGGCGCCAGATCCTGGACCCTCCAACTGTCCGTCTGGCGAGGTAGGACTGTCCGCGGGCCAGAGCGGAGTGCGCGGAGAAGCGGTCGCTGGTGTTACGTGTGTGGCGGCGTCTGCGGTTTGTTGCGTGCCTGGTGTTGGCGACTGTGGTTTTGTGTCAGAGCCTTTGTGTGAGCATGAGTTGTTTGTGACATCGAGGGTGTGTGTGGCCGCGTGCTTACCTGACGGGACATACTCGTGTGACTGTGAGGTTGGGTTACTGCTTGTTTAGTTGGGATTGGCTTGTGACTGTGAAGTGTGCGACGGTCCTGTTGTGACAGTGTTTGGATGTGCTGGTTTCCCTTCGAGGCCGTGTGTTTGTCCGGTGTCTTGTGGCTGGGGTTTGCCGGTGAGTTCGAGATAGACGACAGTGTTGCTGGGACACGGGGTTTGTGAACGCGTGTTTCCCTGACCTGGTACTTGATTATGTGACTGGGACTGTGTGTGCCGTGTGTGACTGTGGGATTGTGTGCCATTTTCATGACTGGATGGAGAGAGTAAAATGCCGCTTTGAAAGGGTGTTTTTGGCAGCCTGTGTCTCTGACAAGGTGTTTGGATGTCATTGCATGCCTTGCGTTTGCTTGGGTTTTAAGACCTGGTGTTCTAACAATGTAGCCTAACTTGGTGATTGTGACTGGCTGTGTGCCTGTAAAAATGTGATTGTGTGTGACTTTGTGTCGTCATTTGCGTATCTGACCTTATGGGGGCTTGGTAACGTACAGAGGTAAAATTTCAATATGGATCATGAGTCGCAAGTGGCTTTGTGCTTCTTTGAGCGCTTAAGGATTGACTTCCTTCACAGTGCCTACACATTCACAAATGGCCTGTGTTGCTTCACTTCTTTATCCTTTCTCGCGTCACCTTGGGAATTGCTGCTTCCTTGTGCCCTCTCACCCTGTAACCTTAAGGGGATCAGATGCAGGGAAGTGGTAGGAAGTCAGAAATTTGAGTCCCTGAGGGAAGAATAGGAGTTATTTCCAAGCCACAGACCTGGTCTTGAGAATTTTAGAACTGATAGCACACTGAAGATAGACCACTGCAAGTGTGATGGGATTCCAAGAGTAGGGATAATTCCAAGGGCAATGCTTTAGGAACCAGCCACATAGTTCAGAACCTATAGCACTCCACTGCAGGGCTCTGACTCTAGGGGATTGTAACCCAAAGCAGCTGTCATCTTGGCCCTTCTTTCTGATCCAGAGGGTAGAAGACTGTTCTAATCTCCTTCTGTTTTTTCTTGGTGTTAAATGAGAGATAGATTAACAGGGTTGAGGATGAGCCTGTGTTCTAATCTGGAGTATGTCCCAAGAAAGGCCTCGTATCTCATTTCATTTTCTTTCTGTGAAAGTAGAGCCCAGAGGATTAAAGAATGGCTGTTACACATTCAGTACCAAAGTCCAAGGTAAGTAACTGTTTCCTCTTTGTTTCCTGAAATGCCTTTAGAAAAAAATTTCTACTTAAGCTTCTCAAATAATCCAGGGGCAAGGCAAGTTTTTGGAGACTGGGGGTGAGGAAAATGTGCAGTTAATTGTGATGGGTGCTTCCCAATAGTGGTTAAGTTAGGAAGAATGGATGTAAGACTCCTGGACTTAAAAAGGTGAACTCTCTATTGTGTTATATCTGACACAACTTTTAAAAAATATATATTTTTTAGCTTTATTGAAATTTTCAAGTGTACACATAAGTATAATAAAGGATCATATGCCTTGCTGAAAAGTTACCACTTTCCAATCTTGTTTCATTTATTCTGCTTCCAGTTCAAAATCCTCTCTAATTTGTCTTTGATTTATAAGTTATTTTGATGTGAGTTATTTTCAAATATTTTAAGGATCTTTCAGAGATCTTTTGTTACTGATTTCTAATTTTATTTCATTGTGTTCAGAGAATACATTTTGTATGACTTGAATCCTTTTAATTGTATTAAAGTTTGTTATAGCTTAGAAAAGGCACATCATACTAAATGTTCCATGTACACTTGAGAAGACTATTCTGCAATTGTTGGGTGGAGTGTTCTATAAATGTCAACTAGGTCAGGTGGCTTGACAGTATTGTTGAAATCTTCCATTCCTTTACTGATTTTTTAATTTGTTGTATTATTTCTTTATCCTTTTAGTTTCTATCCAGTTTCTGCTCTATGTATTTTTTGCTCTGTTATTAGGTATATAGATGTTTTAGATTTTATGTCCCACTGGTGAATTGATGCTTTATCATTAGAAAATGATCTCTTTATCCTTGGTAATATTCTTTGTTCTGAACTTCTGCTTTAGTTTAATGTAGTCATTGCAGCTTCTTTGCTTTAGTGTTATATATTTTTTTCTAATCTTTATATATCTTTGTATATCTTTTCCTGTCCTTTTACTTTAACCTATTTGTGTTTTGATATTTCAGGTGCATTTCTTGTAGGCAGCATATAATTGAGTCTTGTGTTTTTATCCTTTTTGGCAGTCTCCTTCCTTTAATTGGAGAATTTTGACTAGCCATATTTAGTATCAAATAACTGTGTTTTTAAAGTCCTCGGATATAACACCTTTTGTATGGTTAAGCTACCAACTTGAAATGAAGTTAGACTTGTTTGTTGCACCTTGTTTTCCATGTTTAAGGATTGCTTTTACCCACTTTAATTTTGCTTTAAAATTGCATAATATATTTATATATTTCCAAAATCAAAGCTGTAACACAAGGTGATTTGGAAAAGTCTAGCGTCCTTTCCATCCCACTTCCTTCTTCTCTCTATAGATAACTACCCGCACTTCTCTTTGTTTTTTCTTCTGTTTTTCTTGTAAATGACATGTATGTTGATGTGGATATGTTTGTATGTGTGTATGTGCAATTTTTATTCTCTCCCTTCTTAGTTAAAAGGAAGCATTCTGTGTCTGTTGCTCTGCATTTTCTTCTTTTTCATACATCTGATATATCCTGGAGATCACTCTATAGGCACCTATAGAGATCTTCCGTATTTGTTATTACAGCTATATATTCTTGCGTGGAAGTAACAGTTTACTTAACCAGTCTCCAATGAGGGGGGCATATTTTTGTGAGTATTTTGCTGTCGTATAATGTAGCAATCAATAACTGTATATTTGGTTTCTATTTGTAGAAATTTGTCTTTGGGGCAATATTGTAGAAGTGGCCTATTTTTAGTGTATTTTAATGCTTTTTGCATAAGTTCTACATTCATTGCAACTCTGAGTAATAATAAAATTGGTATACTTCTTCTTTGTTCTCCTTTTCCATCTTTTCCTCCATTATCTAATTTTAAAAAGTTGTGTTAAGAGTTTATATTGTTAAATATTTTTTCTCCAAATTTAGTGAGAATCTTTATTACATGTCCTTGTCTGGAATTTCTTTGTTATTCCTTTATGTTCTGGTATCAAAATTAGTACATTTGTTGGCACAATTTAGAAAATCCACAAAGAAAGACAAGGAAGAAAATAATTACTGAAAAACTGTCCTTTGTAATGAATCACTGTTGATGTGTAGAACCCATCCTTCAAGCCTTTTTTAAAAACGTATTATATAGAAAACTAAAACATACATAAAAGTTAAAGAAATGTGATGTAATGTATGCCCATATGCCCTACCCATCACTCAGCTTCAACACATACCAATTTATGACTAAATATGTTTCAATATATGACTTTTCTCATGTCTCACAACCTCCCAAACAAAACTACATAGGTTACCGTGAAGTAAATTCCAGATATATAATTTCAACCTTATATATTTTATTATGTATCTGTAAAAGATAAGCACTTTTTAATTTAAAAATGTACCCATAATATCATCACTACTAAAAAGAAAAAAACTCAATATTCTCTTAATGTCATGAAATAGCCACTTCATTTTCCACATTGTCCATAAATATTTTTTATGATCTGGTAGAATCAAGATCCAAACAATGTCTATTTGTTGTAATAGTGTAATATATTTCTTAAATATTATTTTTAATCTATAGGCTCGTTCACACTTTGTCTCTCTTTCTTGCGGTTTATTTGTTCCAAAAACAGAGTTTTCTTGTAAAGCTATCCATATTCTGGATGTTGTTGATTGCCTGTCTGTGGTGTCATTTAACATGTTCCTCTGACCCTGTATTTCTTGTAAACTGGCATTTAATTAGAGGCTAGGTCAGGTTCAGGTTTTTTGTTTTTGTTTGTTTATATTGTATTGTACTAGTCCTTCCTATATCGTGATGTGCACTTCTACGAAGTCGTTCATAGTATTTATTTGAATCTATCATTTTATCAGGGGTTACAAAATGATATCCTAAGTCTGTAATTACTTCTGTATTTATTAGCCAGAATACGTCTATAAAATAGGGAGCTATCCTCTCATCAATGTCTTGGTTACCCAGAAGAATACCTTATGCAAAAAGAAAAAAGGCCAGGATAAATCTTGATTTTTCTCTTACTTTTCAGCATCTTTCAAAACTTATGCTATGTTTTTTTATTATTATTATTTTTTTTATTTTAAAGATGTGGGGTACAATTCAGGGTTAGGTATACAAATGGTCATTATACAGGTAAAGTTTGGGCCTCACTTTGGTCCCCACTTCACCTGGTTTGAAATCAGGTACCCTTGTTGATGAAGTGTGCTCCCCGCTCTGCTGCAGTTTCCCACTGCTACCAATCCTTTCTTATAGTATTATGATAATTGTTCAGGGTTCCCTTATGAGTGAGAACATGTGATATTCAGTTCTTTCTTTCTGTGACAGATCACTGAGTAGTATAGACTCTAAATCCATCTAAAGTTGCTGCAGAGTTCATAATTTTGTCTTTATGGCTGTGTAATATTCTATCGTGTATATGTACCACATTTTTTTAATCCAGTCTACTTTTGATGGGCAACATGTTTGGTTCCATGTTTTTGCTGTTGTGAATAGTGCTGTAATAATCATGCATGTGCAGGTATCTTTTTTGTAGAATGATTTTAAGTTCCTCCAGATATATTCTCAGAACAGGGATTGCTGGGTCATAGGGAATTCTAGTTCTTTTAGGAATTGTCACACTGTTTTCCACAGAGACTGTACTAGTTTATACTCCCATCAACAGTGTAGAAGTGTCTCCTTTTCTCTGCTTCCTCTCCAACATCTGTTATTTTTTGAATTATTATTGACCATCCTGACTGAGATTATGTAGTATCTCAGTATAGTTTTAATTTTCACTTATTTGATGAATAGTGAGGCTGAGCATTTTTTCATGTATCTGTTGGCGCTTGTATGTCTTTTTTGAGAAGTGTCTATTCATATCTTTAGCCCACTTTTTAATAGGGCTTTTTTTCTTTTTTCGGCACATTTGAGTTCCTTGTAGATCCTGGATGTTAGGCCTTTGTCAGATATACAGTTGGCAAATATTTTTTCCCAGCCTGTGTGCTGTCTCCCTGCTCTCTTATGTTTTCTTTTAAATTATTCTTATAAACTTGTGGATAATGATATATTAGCAGTTATTTTTCTTATTAATGCTTAAATTGTTCCAGGTATGGCAAATGGGAGGTTTACACTCTCTGACTTGTCTACATGACTCCAGTAGTCTTTGGTAGGTTCCAGACTTTTTGGATGTTCTGGGCTCATCTTGTACGATACCCCATTTTAAAAATAAAGTCAGCCACTTCTATAGAGAGCCCTGGTTGCTTTTTATATAAAGTTGTTTTAAGAAGTCGTAACCAGGACAGTAGAAACTTTCATTGCTCCTGGTTGTTATTGCTTGCAAACCTTAACAAAGCTGGCTAAATACAAATCTTTTAGACAGAAAAAAAAAAAAAAATCCTGAGTTTATGCTGATGTTTCCAATTGAAATTAAAGATTATAGAGTTTTTCTTACTGTGTTTGATTTTATATTTGTATTTCTTGTATATTCTGAAAATCTCAATTCCTCATGACACTAAGATAATTGCATGCTTTCTTGATTTTCATTGATACATGTATGTGCAACTGTTTCAGGATACATAGATTTATTAAACTAATGATGCCAATATTAATAACAGTACAACTACTGAAAAACAGTTGATAGTTATTTTATCTGTACATTATATTGTAGTAGGTATCTGATATCAAGTGATTGTGTTTTAAACTTACTTGAGATAACTATTTCCTTCATGCATTTCCTGTGCATAATCTGCCAGCTTTTGTACAGATAAGTTTGTTTCATTTGCTTTTGGTTCTTAGTGACTTTTTTTCATTTTGATTTAATTCTGTCTTATTTTATTCTGATTTAATTTTGCATGGGAGGAAACCTTGAAGATACTTTTTCTCATTCTGACTTAGTATTCAGTACTTTTTTACTCCTAGCCCTTTCCTCATCTTCCTGCCCCCTGCTGCCAATCCATAAAATGAATGACAGGAGACTTTTGTTCTGTGTTCCCTTAGCAGTGGGATGATTCCTCACATCTACATTGATTTACCTGACCTTCTCCCTGTGCTGTTCCATGGAGGAAAATGGAATATTGGAGAATTTAGTGCTCCCTCTGGGTTAGCCTGTTATACTAAGTGATTAGTAAGTGATTAAAGGCTCGTTGTCTTCATCAGCTATTCTGATACCTCTCAGCTCAGCTCTCTCCAGTTCAGTTTAGCTCTTGACAATTGGGTGTAGTATTCTATAGATATATCAGTTAGGTCAAGGTACTTGATACAGTGGTGTATAAATCTTCTATATTATTACTGAATGTTTTGTGTACTTTTTCTGTCAATTAGTGAGCAAAAGTTGTTAAGATTTCCAACTTTGTGGATTTGTGTCTTTCCTCTTTTAGTTCTGTCAATATTTACTTTATATGCTTTGAAGTGTTGTTATTAAATCTATGTTGAAATTCTTTTGTCGTCTGGATGAATTGATCTTTTTTATCTCTAGAATTTCTCATTATCTTGAAATCTGTGTTGTCTTTTATTAATATGGGCACACAGGATTTCTTATGATTAGTATTTGTGTGGTATACATTCTTTTCATTTTACTTCCAACCCATCTATGTTTACATTTAAAGTGTTTCTTATATAGAACATATAGTTAGAACTTGCTTTTTTATCTTGTCTTGACACTGTCTTTTTACTGGAATTCTTGAATTACTATTAATGCATTTAGTTTAAACCCTGCCGTGCATGGGAGCATTCATATACATTTCTTAAAAGGAGCTCGGCACTTTTTGGAGTTTAAGTCATTTAAATTTCTTGTCCTTAAGTTCTCTTTAAATGTAAAAGAAATTATGATATTTATCCTATCTGAATTATTTTTAAGTTGTTAGGATGGGCGCAATTATCCCTTGAAGATTTCTACCTGTGGAAGAAATAGAATTTTCAATTAAATACTTATTGATTATTTATATCAATGATTATTTTCAGGGGCAGTGATTCTCCTTAGGGAATATTTGGAAATACATCTGGGCACTTTTGAATATTAAAGTAACTTGGTTAAGGATGAAGGTTTCTGACTTTTGAAAGACTGAGGTCATGGATCTAGATTAGAGGTTACCCAACTTTTTCTATAAAGGACTAGACAATAAATAGTTTAGATGTTGTGGGCCATATGGTCTCTGTTGCAACTATTCAGCTCTGTTGCTGCAGTGTGAAGGTAGCCAAAGACAATACATAAATGAATGGGTATGGATGTAGTCAAGTAAAACATTATTTACAAAAATGCTGATTGACAGTAATTTGTCAGCTTTTGATCTAGTTGTCCACCAGTGCCTAACAAAGAATTGTCTATAACTTGTAAAATGAGGACCGTAGCTTGAAAAAAATGTGTTTATAATTATCTGAGTCTTGAACCTCTTACATAAAGCATATTGCATTATTTTTTTAATTGCTGAATTTATATATTTTCCTATAATTGGATGGTTTTACAATTCACTGAATATTCTGGAAATGCAACTATAGTTCGATTGAGAAAAGATTATACTTTAAGAAATTTACTGAATTTTTTTTATCATTTCAAAAAGTAACAGTACTGTTGGCAATACTATTTTGATATTTGACTTGCCAATACCAATTACTTAAAGAAACCTCCATTTATAGATAATGCATTTCTGTTATTCCATACATACACATGAATACACTCACATGTATTTAGCTTTTATTTCAAAATGTCAAATATAAATAAAATGTGTCAATTATATTTAGCTGCACATTGTAATTTTATAAATCTAAAGCACATTGTAAATTTATAAATCTAAATTTGTTCATTATAAATAGTCATAAGCATAAGCGTTTAATTATTGGTACTTATTTTTTTTTTTCTTCTAGTAGTAGTCTCACTTGGTACCCAGGCGGCAGTGTAGTGGCATGCTCACGGCCACTGCAGACTCAACCTGCTGTGCTCAGGTGATCCTTCCGCCTCAGCCTTCCAAGTAGCTGGAACCACAGGTGTGCCACCATGCCTGGCTATTTTATTTATTTATTTTTTGGTAGAAAAGAGGTCTCACCATATTGTCCAGGCTGATCTCAAACCCCTGGACTCAGGCAGTCCTCTTGCCTCTGCCTCCCAAAGTACTGGGATTACAGGCATGAGCCACTGTGCCCAGTTTCAACATACTTTTATTCTCAGATAAAGCTGTACACTGGATGGTAGGATACGGCCAATGAACACGTGCCGGGCTCTGTGTGTGTGCAGGAGAGAGGGAGGGGGCTCGGGTCCGGTTTTGGGGTTCAGAAGCTCAGCTGTGTATATGTCAAGAGGGCCAGGAGACAGCACCGTGCTGGGAGGCCGTTTCTTCACCCCTGCAGAAATGCTGTGGGGGGCTGGAGGGTCAGAACAGGAAGCAATGGAGTTAGCTCCCGATGGGTTGCGGGCCGCTGTTCCCACTCCATCTTCCTGGAAGCGCCCTGTTCCCGATGGTCAGGGGGCCCCTGGCCTCCATGCTCTCTCTGCTCAGGGTTCTGCAGCCCTGCTCGCCTTCCTCCCCACCCTCCCCCCACCTGCATGCCCAGGGAACGCCCCATCCTTCATCCTGTGTTCGCTTCCTCCCACCGGCACTGACCTGCTTGCTTCCTCCCCGTAGTCCACCGTGCCTTCCGCTTTCTTCTAAGATCGTGGCTATTTGCCTTGTTAGGTTATCGTGCTGCCTTGGGATTGTCTGTTGACACGTTATCCTCACCGGACTGCAACGGCATACGTCCCCGGGGCAGAGAGAATGTCTTTCTATCCTTGTGGCCCCTGACGTGTCATGGCGTGATCCTCGCTGGAGAACCTGCTAATGCTTCTCAACTCTGCGCTGCCGATCCTGCCTGGAATGAACAGCTGGAGCAAGAATGTGGAGACCGTCTTGCAGCCTCGTGCAAGGCAGCAAGCTCCCAAGCCATGAGGACAGAGACCATTCCTCTCCTAGGCTGCACCACCCGCCAGCCTCTTTTTTTTTTTTGAGTTGGAGTCTCACTCTGTTGCCCAGACAGGAGTGCAGTGGCCGCTCCCGGCCACCGCAGCCTCGACCTGCTGGGCTCTGGGGATCCTTCTGCCTCAGCCTTCCAAGTAGCTGGAACTACAGACGTGCTACCACGCCTGGCTAATTTTGGATTTATTGTAGAGATGAGGGCTCTCCAAGTTGCCCACGCAGGTCTCAAACCTGCGGACTCAGGCAATCCACTCACCTCGGCCTCCCAAAGCGCAGGATTACAGGCTGATCACTGAGCCCGGCCTTCTTTTTTTTTGAGTTGGAGTCTCACTCTTGTTGTTCAGGCTGGAGTGCAACGGCACACTCATGGCCACCACAGCCTCTGCCTGCTGGACTCAGGCGATCCTTCCACCTTCCAAGTAGCTAGAATTACAGACGCACGCCACCATGTCCAGCTAGTTTTTGTGATTTATTGTAGAGACAAGGTCTCACCAACTTGCCCAGGCTGGTCTCGAACCTGTGGGCTTGGACAATCCTCTTGCCTTGGCTTCCCAAAGTGCTGGGATTACAAGCTGAGCCACCGCACCCGGCCACCAGCCTCTTCCTGATGAACACAGACAAAAAGACATACACCTCAAAAGAAAAAGGAGTTCCGGCTGGACGTGGTGGCTCATGCCTGTAATCCCAGCAATTTGGGAGGTTGAGGCGGGAGGATCACTTGAGGCCAGGAGTTTCAGACCAGCCTGGGCATCATACATCTCCACAAAAAAATAAAAATAGCTGGGTCTGGTGGCACGCACCTGTACTGTAGTCCCAGCTACTCAGGCTGAAGCAGGAGGCAGGAGGATCCTTTGAGTTCGAGGCTGCAGTGAGCTATGATCGAGCCACTTCAGCCTGGGTGACAGAGTGAGCCCCTGTCTCTAAAAAAATAAAAAGGAAGAAAACGGGAATTCTGCCTCTGGGAGGGTGGCCCCGGGATTGAGGTGAATGTGATTTGGCCCCATGGTGAATGGGTGTTAGGGGAGAGAACAGTGCGTTTAGATTCCTGCTCTGCTACCTGTGAGTTGAGCCTCTGGCAAGTGCCTGACCCTGCAAGAGCTCCTGCTTCCTCCCTTGTCAAATACCATCTTCACAAAGAGGTTTTGAGGATGAAGCCAGGCATACTAAGGATTCGGCAGATACTTGTTTCTTGCGCAGCGCTCAACACATTCTAGCTATTGCGTCTGCATGCTTGCTTCTCATTTTCTGCCTCACCTACTAGATGATAAGTTTGATGGGACAGGGTCTTGTTCCTTGTTGTGTCCCGGTGTCTAGCTCAGTGTCTGGCGCAGGATGAATGAATGAATGAGTGTGCATCAAATTGCGTACTGTGCTGACACCCTAGTTTGAGAATCCAGAGTCTGAGTTTTATTCCTGTCTCTAACACAGATGTATTCTGTGAGCTTGAGCAAACCACTTTTTGTCTGTCTCTAGTTTTCCAACCGTGAGGCAAAAGAAATTTAACACCTTCTTAATAGGGATGTTATTAGGACCTAGGTGTAAAGTGTCCAAAGTACCTAAAGTTTCTTAGATGAAAGTTCCTATTAAAAATAGAAGAATAGCCGGGCTCGGTGGCTCAGCCTGTAATCCCGCGCCTTTGGGAGGCTGAGGTGAGTGGATTGCCTGAGCCCGTGGGTTCGAGACCCGCCTGGGCAAGCGAGACCTCATCTCTACAATAAATCAAAAAACTAGCCGGGCGTG
>CAUYQG010038154.1:0-27074 GCA_963574415.1 Tarsius wallacei | reverse complement strand
TTAACAGCTTATTTTATCCAATAACTATAAATGGTGCTGGGGAAACTGGATATCCATATGCAGAAGAGTGCAATCATAACTTTTATTTGCGCTAAGAAACAAAAAAAAATTGTGTGACTTGCTTTATTGTAATATTTGCTTTCTTGCAGTGGTCTGGAAGCAAATCCGCAATCTCTCCCAAGTATTATTACTGGAAAGAGAACTCTTACTAGTCCTGGTTTTTGTGGGACTATGGTTGTTGCTGTATTATGCAAACCCACCAGCATTCTTTCTGTGGTGTCATTTCAAGCCAGCTCCTGTAGAATTCTCATCTATACCTTTACAATTGCCCCTTAGTGTACTGCACATTAAAAGCCTTTAATCAAGGGACCAGAACTCATGAAGGCTAGATTTCAAGAGAGGTTTCACTGATACCACCTCCTGGGATCTCTGATAAATAAACCAACATAGCCACAGATTATTAGAGCTCAAGCCAACTAAACTTTCCTGCCATTCTGGCCTTACTCCTTGAAATGCGTTTAATGGCACAACCTACCAGAATCTGAGAGGTCAAAAGGGCAAAATAGCCAGTCTTTATTGGTCACAAGGGTCGAAGCACCCAGATATTCTCACTTTTAAAATCCTAGAAAAAGATCTTGCAATAAAGCAGGACAAGTTACTCTTTATTTAGAAACATTTATAACAAAATAATGTAACCTAAGATGGAGGGTCTTATTTTCATCTGCTTCTGCAATGTTAGAGGCTTACAAAGCCTCTCATTTGCTGGATTAGGCACATATTAACTTACTAGCCAGCAGTTCTCCCAGGTTGGGCCAAGGACCCCTGGAGGTCCTGAGAACCTTTAGGGGAAGTACCAGGTGAAAACTGTTTTTATAACAATACTTCCAGGAGTGGTGGCTCACGCCTGTAATTCCAACACTTTTGGAGGCCGAGGCAGGAGAATCACTTGAGGCCAGGCATTCAAGACCAACCTGGGCAGCATAACGAGACCTCATCGCTACAAAAAATAAAAAATAAAATTAGCCAGGCATGGTGGTGTGTGCCTGTAGAGCCATGATCACGCCACTACACTCCAGCTAGGGTGACAGAGTGAGAACTTGACTCAAAAAACCCCCAAAAAACTAAGGCGTTATTTGCCTTTTTCACTGTGTTGACACATGACCGATGGTGATAAAGCAATGGCAAGTAAAATCGCTCTTGTCTCAGCACAAATCAAGGCAGTGCCTCCAGGCTGTGCAGTTCTCACTGCGTCCTTCATAGCCACTCACAGGGTAGAAAATGCCGTTTCGTCAGCAAATGTCCTTGATGAGGAAGTAAAAATTATTAATTTTATTAAATCTAGATACTTGAATACAGTTTCCTAAAAATATGCTATGTGAAGAATACATAAAGTGTTTCTGCTGAGCTTAAAAGCACAATGGATGTCTCAGCAACAACAACCAAAAAGCACTGGAGGGATTGTTTGAATGTAGCGGAACTAACTGCCGTTTTCAAAGAACACTATTTGTACTTTAAAAAAAAAAAATGACTCAGCCAAACTATAAATTTTCTGACCATATCTTTGGTATACTTCTTTTTTTAATAAATGCAATGACCACCCCTCACTTGACAGAAAACAATTAAAAGTTTTGGTACCAAAGATTAAAATTTGAGCTTTCAAGAGAAAATTAGAATTTTCAAAAACTTATGTTTGCCACCATCAGCAAAACAACTTCCCAATCCTTAAAGATTTTAAAAATAAGTTTGGTGGTGACGCTAACGAATGTGGTTCTGATATCATACACCGAGGTATGTCAACATTCGGAAGATCTGCATAATTCAGTACACCAATATTTTCCATGTTAAAAATCATTTTGAAATAGATTTGAATGCAATAAAGCAGAAACTGTTTATTAGTGTGGTTTCAGATTCCATATTGCAACTAACATGTAAGAAACCACCACTTGTCAAGCTTTGGTATTATATCAAAGACCATTCACACATATCCTAAAAGTCTACTACAATGTTCTTCTCTTTTCCAGCTATATGTCCAGGTGAAGCTAGGTTTTCTTCATACTTTAACATAAAGAATGCATAAAAGCAAACTGAATGGAGAAGTATATCTGAGAATCTTATCTTCCATTAAGACAGAGATTAAAGACATTTGCAAAAATGTAAAAAAAAAAGTGGCTCTCTTCTCAAGAACTCTTCTTTGTTTTGAAAAATAAAGCTTTTTAAAAATTAAAAGTGCTAGCCGGGCTTGGTGGCTCAGCCTGTAATCCCGCACCTTGGGAGGCTGAGGTGAGTGGATTGCCTGAGCCCGCGGGTTCGAGACCCGCCTGGGCAGGCGAAACCTCGTCTCTACAATAAATCAAAAAAATTAGCCGGGCGTGGTAGCGCGGGCCTGTAATTCCGGCTACTCAGAAGGCTGAGGCGGAAGGATCGCCGGAGCCCAGCAGGTTGAGGCTGCGGTGGCCGGGAGCGGCCACTGTACTCCAGTCTGGGCGATCTAGTGGGACTCCAACTCAAAAAAATAAATAAATAAATAAATAAAATAAAATAAAATAAAATCTGGAATTCTTCCCATTCTCTTCACTTATTGAGAATTTATTCTCAAACTATATGTTCTTCTGAGAAAATTGTAGCGTAGAATGTCGTTCTTCTTAGTTTCATATCCTCTATAGCATACCACTTCTTTGATGTTAAACCTATGGTGCTGTATCATATCTCTTTTACCATTATCTTATGTATTGTTTTTAAAATTTGTGTCCATTTTATCTTGTGGCTAGATCACAAAGTTATTGGTACATGTATTTCTTACTGTTTACTAAATCCTGCTCACCACCATAGATAGATATCCAGGTGACTTGCTTCTTTTAATCATATAGTAATTTTAGGGTGGTGGTTTTCAAGCTGTAACTTTCACAAAGTTTCCCTAGAGAGTTTTTTTTGTTTTTGTTTTCGTTTTTGTTTTGAGTTGGAGTGTCACTCTGTCACCCAGGCTGAAGGGCTGTAGCACGCTCATGGCCACCGCAGCCCGGACCTGCTGGGCTCAGGTGATCCTTCCGTCTCAGCCTTCCAAGTAGCTGGAACTACAGGCACACGCTACAATGCCCAACATATTTTCTGATTTATTGTAGAGACAAAGTTTCACCAAGTTGCCAAGTTTGGTGGGAGAGCTTTTTAAAACAATTCCTGTGACCTACTCTCAAACATTTTTACTCAGTAGGCTGGGATTTGATCATCTGATTTTCTTTTCTTTTCTTTATTTTATTTTATTTTATTTTTTCGAGTAGGGGGTCTCATTCTGTTGCCCAGGCTGGAGTGCAGTGGCATGATAATGACTCACCACAGCCTCAACCTCCTGGGCTCAAACAATCCTCCACCAGCCTCCCAAAGTGCTGGGATTACAGGTATGAGCCGTTGTGCCCTATGGAATATCTGCATTTTTAACAAGCTCCAAGTAAAGCAAATGCTACTCATCCTGGTAAAAATAATGGCGATTTCTATAGAATTTTACATTACTTTATTTTATCCCCCAAATATCTTTGTTATATTTCTCATATTCCTCCCATTAAAAAAATAAAGATAAGACATATATGAAGTGTAAATCTTTCTCCTTGGTCATGCTGCTAATATGCAGCAGTGTTCTAACTTGTGTCCATTAATTCCAGATTCTATTCTTTTCCCTGACACAACATTGCCACTTCCCTCTCTGGAAGCTTGAAAATAGTATTAGCAAAGAGTCCATTGTTAAAATAATTATTTCTTGCTTCTCAAAGCTCAGAAATAAAATGTTCTTATCATAAAGTAGATTTCTTCAATAATATTTGGTTGTATTAATTCAATGTCAAGTGAGGGAAGAAAAACAGTTCTATACAACTATGATCAAATCAAAAATTTTACAGAAGAAGAAAGGAGTGTGGAAGGGAAACTGGGAGCATATATTCACATCTCCCTGCTAATTCACTAATTCCGAAGATACTAGAAAAATGCATATATGAGTCAAGACTATTTTGGTTGCTGTCCTGTTTAAGCAAAAAGAGGAATTCCCAGAGGTTAAGTTCCAGTTAAGTTTGTATTTAGGTGGTAAAACAATACTGCTAATATTCTCATTTTCTCTTCAACTTTCAGCAAATATTTTTTCTAATCTTGGGTTTAGATTAGAAATTTTCATGTACACCATATCTTCACGGTGACAAGAGTCACCAGTCACTCCCAGTAGGAATCTTAGTAATAAATAAACCCCCTAATAAAGAAAGATTGTCTTTCCTCATAATTCTGTAAAAGTTGACAGGCTCATATCTGCTTTCTCTGATTAGTCCAATTTGAGTCACAGACCAACCAAAGAAGCAATTATTATGACACTTCAAAATGCAGAATACTCAAATGAGACATGAGGACTGAAAATGATTAATGGATAATTTTTAAAATCGGGGTGCTATTACCAGAAGTAAGAAAGTTTTCCTATGTAGATAAAATCAAAAGATGTCTAACAGGTCACTAAATATTTGGATATAAATTATAAGAAAGGCACTATAAATCACCATATAAGAAGACATGGTTTGGGGAGTTTGAAAAGAGAAATAGTGCATGTGGGTAAAAGTAGCTGATTAGATGTTTTTCAAAAAGTCTTTGATGAGGGTCAATTAATATCAGTCATTTAAAGATTACAATTATATTTTCCTAAGAGGTTACAAACAACAACAACATAAAGAAAATAGAAATAAAAGGGCACACCTATGAAGAGAAAAATATGAACACTGATGTTTTTCAGGTATTAGAACTAAGATTGATCATTGTGGTAGCTTGTATTATGTTCCAATGATTTTCTCCAACCTTCTCTGTTGGAAGATTGTACATTTCATCATGTGACTTGCTGTGTCTTTCTAAGGAAGGAATATACTGCCCAATCCCCCACGGAACCATGTTTGTAAAAGTAATCTGCTAATTTAGCCAATGGAACATGAGTAGAAGAAAAAAATATCAGTTGTGTGAAGAAGCTTTAGGAACAATGAAGATTTTGGTTTGGTCTCCTTTCCTCTGTCACAAGAACACATGTTCTAGATAGGGCATGTAGGCTCTGTCTTTAGCCTGAATTTTGTAATAAGGAAGAAATGTGGAGCAGGAACAGAACTACTGCTGTTGAACAGCTAACACAAAACATAAGCAGGGAAAAAAACTAAAACAAAACATCATTGTTCTTACAAGCTATTTGAAATTTGTGGGAGGGGGTCATTATTTACAGTGACCTGAATTTTAAAAACTGATACAGTCTTACATACATTCTGTTGAATAACCTGAAGAAAGCACTGCATGGTCTTCCCTTCAATTTGCAAATAACACTAAGCCATTTAAGTAAAATAAAAACAAGTAAATTACGTGAACATTTGCTGAGTCTCAAGTATTATGCTAAGAGAATTTTCTACTTAATTTTCAGTATCTTATTTAGTCCTCTCCAAAACCCTATTAAAAATTATTAATTCCTTTACAGGTAAATAAATTCATTTGCCCAAAGTTATATATCTACTGGCAGGCAGATTAAAACCTTGACTTCAAGTGGCTGGCTTTAAACCATTTAAGAATTTTGTAAATTTTGTAGTGAATAAATATTATATGTATTAAGTGGTAATCCAAACAATGGTAAAAGAACTGAGGACCCTAAGTATGCAGAACTTACTCTAGAAAGTTTGGAAAGAGTATCTGAAAGACATCTGAGTAAAATCAATGAAAATACTATAGACATGGAAAGTAAAAACTGAAAAGAGATATGACTAAGATCTAAAAAGTCATGAAGAGTGTGAAAAATAGTCTCAAATATGAATGTCAAGTTATAATGAGTTATTGTTTCTTGAATAAATTTAACTTAGATTTAATAAAATTGTGTTATGGGTAGAATTTTGTCTACTATGTAAAAATCTGGCCTTATCTGGAAATAGGTTGTTGCAAGCACAATTTAAGATGAGTTCATGCCGGGCTTGGTGGCTCAGCCTGTAATCCCGCGCTTTGGGAGTCTGAGGTGAGTGGATTGCCTGAGCCGGCGGGTTCGAGACCTGCCTGGGCAACTTGGCGAGACCTCATCTCTACAATAATTCAAAAAATTAACCTGGCATGGTAGTGTGTGCCTGTAGTTCCAGCTACTTGGAAGGCTGAGGCAGAAGGCTCCCCGGAGCCCAGCAGGTCGAGGCTGCAGTGGCCGGGAGCGGCCACTGCACTCCAGTCTGGGCGACACAGTGAGACGCCAACTCAAAAAAAAAAAAAAAAAAGATGAGGTCATATTGGAGTAGGATGGGTCCCTAATCCATCATGATGAGTGTCTTTATAAAAAGGGGAAATTTGGATACAGACAAGCACACAGAGAACACCATGTGAAGATGAAGGTGGAGATCTGCGTGATACAGCATAAGCCAGGGAATTTCAAAGTCTGCAGGCAAACCAGGAAGCAGATTCTCCTTCACAGTCCCCAGAAGGAACAAACCCTGTCAGCAACTTGACCTTGGTTTTCTCATCTCTACCTTCCTATTGTTTAAACCACCTAGTCTGTGGTACATTTGTTATAGCAGCCTCAGTATATTAATACAAATTGATTATTAACTTGAAAAATAAGTTGTAAATTTAGAAAGCACATATCACTGCAGGATGATAATAACTTCTCCATAGAAGAAATATAAGTTTGTATAAATTCGTAAATCATAGAGCTATAATGAGTTGCAAAGGACAATTGCAATATTATGGTTCTGCTTCTATTCTTTGAAGCCAACTTCAGGAAGGAGAACCTGATAGAGAGGAGAAAAAGATCTGATTTGATCTGATTTTAAAGGGATCAGCTTTAAAGGCTACTTCAATAATTGTGTATAAAACTAGAATGACTTTAATTTTTTATTTCAATTTTTAATTTTTAGAATCTTCCAGGAGTGTCTAATATCTCCTTGTAAATGTTTAGTTATAAAATGTAGGAATAGCGGGAAGGGCACAGTATTTTGACCCCACGTGGAAATAGTATATTTTTTTCATGCCCTCTGGCCCTCAGCTAAAAATAGTGCTCTGATGGCAGTTAATTCACATCCCAGATGCCTACCTTACTCCCTGGGAGTAGGTTACTCATTGGCAGGACAAGGTCATTCTTCATTTTAACCATTATGATGGCATTTTATATTGTCAAGTGCTATGTGGTTTGCAATCCTTAAAATCCCTTGGTGAAATAAAGGGGATGACAAACACAATTATGTCTGATTTACAGAGTAGGGAACTGAGACTCAGTCAAGAGACAAAGCCATCATTGGTAAGGGCCATCCCAGAAGGCAGGAGCTCTGGCTCAGGTCTGTTTATCATGTGCAGAACAGAAATAAACCCAAGGGATATGAGCTATGCATGCAAATTCTCATATTTCTTGGAACTTTAGCTCCCCACCCAAGCTGATTTTTGACAGCAGTCATCTGTCAAAAAAACTAAGGGTACAAAGAAAGTTAAGCACAAATTGTACAGTGTGTTAGAATTTCAGCTATTCAGGGTTAGAGATGTCTGCAAAAGTAAAATGGAATACATCGTAACCTAATAATGACTCCCTTAAACTATATCAGGAGGACTAAGGACAAACACTGTGTACTATTTGCCACTATTTTGACAACTGAATCCAGTTAAAAGCATCAGTGGAGAGATGTATAGGGGGTCAGGAGTCGCTTAGAAAAAATTCAAAGAAAACATTTCAATTTCTTAGTATAATTTCATCTAAAAATCCTCATGAATTTGAAAAAAAAGTTACTATTTCTATTTTGACACCTAGGAGAACAAACTGTGACTTGGCGTTTATTCCAACAAGCATATTTTATTTGCTCTTGCATCATATAAACTCAGCATTTGTCAAGTTATTTCCTATCAAACAATGTTAGGCTTTTTGTTGTGAGTGTTTTGGTGAAGTACATTGATATTCAAGCTCACGATCTAGGATCCCATTTCTTGAAAACTGATAAAAATTTCAAAATGAAATATCTGAATGAGCTCTTCAGAATAAGTCAACATTTGAGTCTCAACTGGAACCTTAGACATTAGGCTGCAAGTTCAGGGTAGCTGACTGGTTTTCAAATTTCTTAAGTTGAATGTTAGACATTTCATGTCTGCTTCAAGCTAAATCTGAAGATATAAGCATCCAGGGTAGATATGCTTTCAGGGTAGATATGCTTTCATGTAATTTAATGTTTACTTGCTTCCATTTTATGAAGTTTGAAATGTTCAAGCCCCTTTTCCTGTTGCCAGTCAGAGACCTCACGTTGCCCTGATATGCCATTGATTCTAGAATCAATGATTGTGCCATCAGCTTAGAGAGCTTGATTGCTCTTTCAAGGCAAGCTGCTGGGTAAAGGGGGCCCTTCTGAGTTGGATCAATTTTTACCACAATGAGACAGAAGAGTTAAGAATCGGTGTGATGACCTATTTAAATTGATGTCATTCTGGTCTAAATTTTTATTGGCAAAAAGATTATAGATGGAAATTATAGTTTGGGAAGTGACAAGTGTAGAAACAACTGCCACAAATCTACGACACAAAATACACCAAAACTTATTTTAATTTCAACAAGTTTACAATTTAATAAAATGAACACATAATTAGACTTAATTGTATGATCCAAATCACTCTCCTTAATACAATTATAGAATTTCTTATTTGGAAGTAGCTCATAGCATCTACTGAGCTAAGTAACTTTCTGAAAGAACAAGCAAATTGATTACCATTATATGCTATTATATGTAACAAATGGGGAAGAATCCTCAAATATACTTTCACTTGGATTTTAAAATCACATCCATTGTAAACACTTGGAAAGAAATTTCTGCTTTAAGGAGAAACTAGACTTCAAAAGAGTGTAAATGATCTGTTTTGTACAGCATTGCTTTTTGTCATTAAACATTATTTTTATGTCAGCCACCTGACCTTGTAGCCTAATGCCCAAAATTCCAGTTGAGATGTAAATGTTGAATTGTAACATAAAATTCACCATTTTAATTATTTTAAGTGTACAACCCAAATGGCATTTAGTATATTCACAATGTTGTACAACCATCATCACCATCTAGTTCCAGAATACCTTCATCACCCCAAAAGGAGACCCTATACCCACTGAGGAGTCACTTTCCATTCCTCCTTGCCCACAAACCATCGATACCACCAATTGACTTTCTGTCTCAATAGATTTGCCTAATCTAGATATTTCTTATAAACGGAATCATACAATATGTGACCTTTTGTGTCTGTCTTTAACTTTTCCTTAGTATAATGCTTTCAAGGCTCATCCCTGCTATAGCACGTACCACTGTTTCGTTCCTTCTTATGGCTGGATAATATTTTATTGTGTGGATATACCACATTTTATCTATTCAACAGGCCATTGGCATCTATATTGCTTCCATCTTTTGACTGAACATGAATATGAATAGTGCTACTAACATTTATGTACAAGATTTTGTTTGTATGCATGTTTTTAGTTCTTTGGGCATATACCTAGTAGTGAAATCTGAGTCCCGTAGTAATTCTATGTTTAACTTATTGAAGAACCTCCAAACTTTTCAACAGTATTTGCATCATTTTATGTTCCTACCAGCAGTGTATCTAATTTTTCCACACCCTGCCAGTACTTACTATTTATTATTTATTATTATTATATTCATCCTACTGGGTATAAAGTGGTATCTCCTTGTGTTTTGATTTGCATTTCCCATATGATAAATGATGTTGCGCATCTTTTCACATGCTTGTTGGCTTCTGTATATCTTTTCTGGAGAAATATTTATTCAAGAACTTTACCCAATTTTTAATAGAGTTGTTTGTCTTTCTTTTGTTGAGTTGTAAGTGTTCTTTATATATTCTGGATACTAGACTCTGTGTGTGTGTGTGTGTGTGTTATACAAATATTTTCTCACATTTTATAGGTTGTCTTTTTACTTTCTTGATACTGTCATTTAATGCACAAATGTTTTTAATTTTGATAAAGTTCAAAATCCAATTTATCTATTTTTTCTTTTGTTGCTTGTGCATTTAGTGTCATATCAAATAAACTATTGTCAAATTTAAGGTCATGAAAATTTACTCCTGTTTTAATCTAGAAGGCTATAGTTTTTTCAGCTCTTACATTTAGGTCTTTTTTTCATTTTGGTTTAATGTTTGTACATGATATGAGGAAAGGATCCAATTTCATTCTTTTGAATGAGAATAGTCAATTGTTCTAATAACATTTGTTTAAAAGTCTACTTTTTTCCATTGCATGGTCTTGGCACCCTGATAAAAAAATCAGTAGCTGATTGATGTATTGAATTGGTTTTGTCTCAAGAGTCTCAATTATATTCCATTGATCTATATGTCTAACCTTATGTCAATGCCACACTGTGTTGGTTACAGTAGCTTTGTAATAAATTTTAAAATTAGGAAATAAGTCCTCTGAATTTATTCTTTTTTTTTTTTTTTCAAGATTGTTTCTGCTATTTCTAGGCCCCTGTAATTTCATATGAATTTAGGAATCAACTCTTCCATTTCTGCAAAAACAAGTTAGTGAGAATTTGATAGGGATTATTTAAACCTGTATGTTATTTTAGGAGATATTTCTATTTTAACAATATTAAATATTCTACTTTATGAACATAGGATATCTTTTTATTTATTAGTTGTCCTTTATATCTTTTAACAGTAGTTTCTAGTTTTCAATGCACAAGTTTTGTAATTTCTTGGTTAAATATATTTCTAGGTATTTCTTTTTTTTAAAGGCTATTATAAATGGAATTGTTTTCTTAATATCTTTTTGGATTGTTCAATGTTACTATATAGAAATACAACTGATTTTTGCATGTTGATCTCACATTCTGGAACTTTGCTGAATTCATTTCATGAATTAATTTTTTACATTACAGTAACTAATGAAATATAAAGTAGAGAATGGCTTGATAACGGGTACAGTGGACTATTACAAAGTATTACTTAAAAATTATCGTATCATATTTTCATTTTAATTGACATTATGGCTTTCATTATATATCTCTTCCACAAAATACATATTGATTTAATATAAACACTCAGGTTGTGTCCAAAATAATAAAAATGTACACTGGCTTTCAGAGTGACTATTATTTATGTCAACAAAACATTGCTTGTCTGGTGGATAAATACTAAGCCTGCCAGACCAAGGCTTATGTTTCATTGGAGGAATAAAAAGAAACCCAGAAGTTGAACAAAACAGATTTGAATGAAAAGAAACGGTAAAACAATTATAAAGGCCTATGTTAATACTCTAAGACATGGAGGTATTTCTTGTACAAATTCATTTTATTTTATTTACTTATTTTTATTATTTTTTATTATAAAGATGTGGGGTACAATTCACGGTTAGGTATACAAACATTGATTAAGCAGGTACCCTTGTTGATGAGGTATGCCCCTCCCTCCCCTAACAGTTTCCGACCCCCTCTCCCCTGACAGTCTCCCATAACTGCCAAACACTTTCTTATAGTATTATAATGTTCAAGGTCCGCTTATGAGTGAGAACATATGGTACTCTGTTCTTTGTTTCTGTGATAGATCACTGAGTATGATAGACTCCAAATCCATCCAAGTTGCTGTGAAGTCTATGTGTTTGTCCTTATTTACGGCTGCATAATATTCCATTGTGTATATGCACCACATTTTCTTTATCCAATCCAGCTTCGAGGGGCAACATGGTTGTTTCCATGTTTTTGCTATTGTGAATAGAGTTGTGACAAACATACGTGTGCAGGTATCTTTTTTGTAGAATGATTTGAGTTCCTCCATGTATATTCCCAAGAGGGGAATTGCTGGGTCATATGGAAGGTCAATTTCTAGTTCTTTCAGAAATCGCCATACTGTCTTCCAAAGAGGCTACACTAGTTTGCATTCCCACCAGCAATGCAGAAGCATTCCTTTTTCTCCACATCCTCACCAGCATCTGTTGTTGTTTGTTTTATTAATGTTGACTATTCTTACTGGGATTAGGTGGTATCTCAGTGTGCTTTGATTTGCATTTCTCTGATGATGAGTGAGGCTGAGCACTTTTTCATGTGTCTGTTGGCTGCCCGTATATCTTCTTCTGAGAAATGTCTATTCATGTCTAGCCTACTTTTTAAAGGGGCAGTTTGTTTTTTTCCTTTCGGGGCATTTGAGTTCCTTGTAGATCCTAGATGTTAGGCCTTTGTCAGATATACAGCTGGCAAATATTTTTTTCCATTCTGTGGGTTGTCTCCCTGCTCTCTTGATGGTTTCTTTTGCTTTGCAAAAGCTTGTTAGTTTGATGATGTCCCACTTGTCTATTTTATTTCTTAAGGTATTGGCCTTTAGAGTTCTGAATAAGAATTGGTTGTCAGTTCCATTTCCATAAGGCTGTCTCCTGCACTTTCTAAGATTCATAAAGTTTGAGGTTTTGTGTTTAGGTCTTTGATCCATTTAGAGTTAATTTTTGTGTATGGTGATAGGTAGGGGTCCTGTTTCGATCTTCTGCATGTGGTCAGTCATTTTTCCCAGCACCATTTATTGAATAGGTTCTCCTCTCCCCAGTGGTTGTTGTTGGAGGCTTTGTCAAAGATGAGTTGGTTGAGGAATTGAGATTTTGCTTCCGGAATCACTATCCTGTTCCATTGATCTATGTGCCTGTCTCTGTACCAATACCAGCCTGTTTTGATTACTGTAGCCTTATAGTAAAGTTTGAAGTCTGGAAGTGTGATACCTGCTGCTTTGTTTCTTTTGCTATGGATTGTTTTGGCTATTCGTGGTCGTATATGTTTCCATAAGAATTTCTATATTGTCATTTCCAGGTCTGAGAACGATGATGTTCGTAACTTAAAGGATATTGCGTTGAATCTGTAGGTTGTATTTGGTAGGATGGACGTCTTAACAATGTTGATTCTTCCTATCCATGAGCATGAAATATTTTTTCATTTGTTTGTGTCTTATTGGGTTTCCTTGAGCAGTGTTTTGTCATTCTCATTGTGAAGTTCTTTCACTTCTCTGGTAAAAAAAATGCCAAGGTATTTCATTTTTTTGGTGGCTATTGTGAATGGGATTGTGCTTTTTATTTGGGTCTCTGCCTGTTTGTTGTTGGTGTATAGGAATGCAACTGTCTTTTGCACATTTATTTTGTACCCTGAGACTTTGTCAAAGTCCTTTATCAGTGCAAGCAGGTTTCTGACAGATTCTCTTGGATTTTCAAGGTATAGGATCATATTATCAGCAAAGAGGGATAACTTGACGTCCTCTTTTCCTATTTGGATAACCCTGATTTCCTTCTCTTGTCTAATTGCCTGAGCTAGGACTTCCAACACAATGTTGAACAAGAGGGGTAAGAGTGGGCAGCCTTGTCTTGTTCCAGTTTTCAGGGGAAATGTTTCTAGCTTCTGTCCATTTAGCGATATGTTAGCTGTGAATTTATCATAGATGGCACTTACTATTTTGAGGTATGCTCCTTCTATACCTAGGTGTTTGAGGGTTTTTATCAAGAAGGGATGCTGAATTTTATCAAAAGTTTTTCTGAATATAATAAGATAATCATGTGGTTCTTGTTTTTACATCAATTAATGTAAAAATTATGGTCTTGCAAATGTTGAACCAGTCCTGCATCCTGGGAATGAAGCCTACTTGGTCATGGTGGATGACTTTTGAGATGTGTTTTTGGATCCAATTTGCTAGAATCTTGTTAAGGATTTTTGCATCTATGTTCATAAGGGATATTGGCCTGTAGTTCTCTTTTTTTTGTTGGCTCGTTACCCAGTTTGGGTATCAGTGTGATGCTAGCTTCGTAAAATGATTTGGGGAGAATTCTATCTTTCTCAGTTGCCTGGAATACTTTCAGTAGGATTGGTAACAGCTCCTCCTTGTATGTTTTGTAGAATTCTGTTGGAAATTCATTTGGTCCAGCACTTTTTTTGGTAGGCAGTTTTCTTATGACAGAGTCAATTTATTGGGTTGTTATTGGTCTATTTAGTGTCTCAATGTCTTCTTGTTTCAACCTAAGGAGGTTGTGTGATGTCAGAAAGTTCTTCATTTCATTTAGGTTATCAAGTTTGTTTCCATACAGGTGTACATAGTAATCTCTAAAAATCTTTTGTATTTCTTTGGGGTTAGTTGTGATTTGATGTTTTGTATTTCTGATTGTGTTTATTTGGGCTTTTTCTCTCTTTTTCTTGGTCATTTTGGCTAGGGGTCCATCAATCTTGTTAATTCTTTCAAAAACCAGCTTTTTGTTTTGCTGATGTTTTCTATGATATTTTTGTCTTTTATGTCTCATATTGGGGCTTTATTTTTGTGACTTGGATTCTTCTGCTAAAGTTGGGGTTTTGGTGGTCTTCTCTTTCCATCTCCCTTAGATGATTTGTTAGGCTCTCAACTTCTGATCTTTCCGTTTTCTTGATGTGTGCTTGTAGAGATATAAATTCCCCTCTGAGAACTGCTTTCAGGGCATCCCAAAATTTTTGGTAAGATGTTTCTTCATTTTCATTTGTTTCCAGGAATCTTTCAATTGCTACTTTGATTTCAGTGTTGACCCAGTAGTTGTTCAGCATCATGCTATTTAGTGTCCATGTCTTTGTGGGCTTTGGGGAAATGTTGGTGGTGTTGATATTTATTTTTATTCCACTGTGGTCTGAGAAGGTGCATGGCAAGATTTCAACCTTATGGAATTTGTTTATGCTTGATTTATGTCCAAGGATGTGATCAATCTTGGAGTATGCTCCATGTGGTGATGAATAGATTGTATATTCTGTGGTATGGGGTGGAATCATCTGTAGGTATCTATTAAGTCCATTTGCTTAAGTGTCAGATTTAGGTTCTGGATCGCTTGTTGATTTTTTATCTCAATGATCTATCTAGGGCTGTCAGTGGGGGTATTCAAGTCCCCTGCTATAATAGTGTTAAGAGTCCATTTTTTTTTTAGTTTATTTAGTAGCTGCTTTATAAATGCTGGTGCTCCTGTGTCGGATGCATATATATTTAGGATGGATATTTCTTGTTGATGGATTGAGCCTTTTATCATTACGTAGTGTCCTTTTGCATCTTTTTAAATTTTTGATAGCTTAACGTTTGTTTTGTCTGAAATTAAGATTGCAACTCATGCCTTCTTTTGTGATCTATTTGCCTGAAAATTCATTTTCCAACCTTTAACTTTGAGTCTGTGAATGTCCCTTGAAGTGAAATGAGTCTCCTGGATGCAACAAATAATTGGGTCATGGTTTCTTATCCAGTCCGCCATTCTGTGTCTTTTCAGTGGTGCATTTAGTCCATTCACATTCAGGCTGATTATTGAATTTGATTGTTTATCCCGGTCATGATGTTCTTATAAAGTTTCTCCTTTGTTTGCTTGTCTTCTTTTGACTTTGGAGTTAATGTATGTGTGTGTTTTCAAGTTTCTTGTTGGACTGTATTCTCTGCTGACTGTGCTGTGGGGTTCTCTTGGGAAGTGTGTAGTCAATCTTTTTCTCCTTTCTTCCGTGCTTAATACCTTTTTATGTGCCTCCTGTAGAGCTGGTCTGGAAACTGCATAATCTCTTAGATATTGGATGTCTGGGAAGGATTTTAATTCTCCATCACTGATGAAGCTGAGCTTGGCTGGATAAGAAATTCTTGGTTGAAACTGTTTCTCTTTGAGGACTGTGAATATAGGGCTGCTGTCCCTTCTTGCTTGTAGTGTTTCTGCTGATAGGTCTGCTGCTATTCTGTTTGGTTTTTCCTGGTAAGTAGTCTGACCTTTCTCTCTTGCTGCCTTTAGTATTTTTTCTTTCATGCCTACTTTGTGTAGTCAAATTACTATGTGTCTAGGGGTTGGTCTTCTCATTTGATGTCTTTTGGCGGTTCTTTGTATCTCTTGTGCTTGGCTGGTCACATCTCTGCTGAGATGGGAAAAGTTTTCTTGGATTACTTCCTGGCTCCAAGTTGTTCTCCATTTACCTTTCTTTTTCTGGGATACCAATCAGGTGTAGGTTTGGTCTCTTGATATAATCGCACATCTCTTGTAGGCTTTGTTCTTTCTTTCTGAGTCTTCTTTCTATGTTTTTTACAGTTTGGCTTAATTCCATGTTCTGGTCTTCAAGTTCTGAGATTTTTTCTTCAACCAGATTAATTCTGCTTTCCATGCTTGTCATCTTGTTTTTTATTTCCTGGATAAAATTTTTTGTTGCCAAAATCTCTGTTACAAGTTCTTTCAGTGTTGTATCCTGTCTTTCTTGAGTCCTGTTCATTCTTTCCAACCATTCCCTAATCCCTGTCATATTCTGGGGACAGTCTTTGGCGACTCCCATTGTTTGGGCACCAAGGTCTGATTTTTCAGGAGTTTTGTCTTTACACTTGAAATTGCCTGAGGTCTTCCTTTGGCTTTTCCTCATTTGTGACAGATCTTTTGTTTTTCTCTTTAGTTTTGTTATTCAGTGTTAGTGGGAGAGGGTTTCCCTTCTGATGTTTGCTCAGACCTCTAATATTCCCTGATCCCTGAATTTGTTCTATTTTGAAATAGGATGGTGGATGGGGAGCTTTGCTGTCTCTTGTAGTTTTTGCAATTTGAATAAAATGGAGTTTGGGGTGCAAGGAATCAGATACCACTTGCAAATTAAAATGTTCACTTATAGTGGTATGTGTTCCCTGAGACCCACTCCCCACTACCACTCTATATGATGATGCAAAGCAGAAACCAATGCAAAAGCAATTGACCACATATACCCACACTCCAAAATAAACTGGAATAACAACAAAGCAAAGCAAAACAATCAGCAACAAAAAGACCCTCAAGAAAACTAAACACACACACACATGCCTAGCACAAAGTGAATGGAGAAGAAAAACAGAAAGACTGAAGGGGGAAAGAAAAGCGGGGGAGATTCAGGTCCAACCCTCACACATCTATGGACATTCCCCTTAAACTATAAAAAATGAATATAAAAAAGGCTCAGAAGAACAAAAACTAACAACCACAACAAAATGGAAAGATGAACACTTAATCATTCACATACACACAAAAACAGAAAATGACAAAAGAAGAAACAGAAAAAGAAAAATTAAAAAAATAATTTGGGGGGGATGCATATCAAACCCTCACATACATTTTCATGCACAAAGAAAACATATTTTAAAAATAGATGAACTAACCAGTAAATAGTCAAAAAATTTTTTTAATAAAAAAATTGAAAATTTAAAAAACAAAACAAACAAAAAAAAAAACCTTCCCTTTTGTGGCAGGCTCTGTTTTTATTTTCCTCTAAGCAAGGTCTCTCCTGCAAAGCCACCTCTTTCACTTTCTCCTCAGGGAATAAAGCAGGAAAGGAGGAGGGACAGTGGAGGTTGGTGGGGCTGCAGGCCTTCCCTCCCGGGAACTCTTGTCAGGGAGACCTCTGGTGGGGAGGTACAGGACTGTCTCTTCCCCAGGTGTGAACTTTCACTGGGGTGCCACAACCAGGCCTATCCTAGAATGGAGATCTCCTATTGCTACCTATGTCCAGGCTCCGCCTGGGTTTGTCCCCCTCAGTCCTGGCCCAGCTGTGTGGGTCTGATGTTCAGAGGATTGCTGGGAAGGAGGGGGTTTGGGTCTGCCCCAGACTCATCATCGATCTCTTTGGAGTTCTTCCTCTTCCTTTTCTGGCCACACCATTTGTCCCACAGCTGGATCAGGGTAGGGGGTGGGGTGCCTGGACCCAGCACTCGTCAGGTTCCTCTGAAGTTTGTGCTCTCAGAATATTCCCTTTGGGCCATGATCAGATCTTAAGTAGTTGATCCACCAGTCACAGAGATCAGATCTGTTGGTCCGTGATGAGCAAGTCGGAGCACTCTCCTGCCCTGCCTTCAATATGGTGGTGGGGTACCTCTCTTTCGTGGGAACTTGCCTCTGGACTCCATCTGAAGCTCCTTCCAGTGCCCTGCAAGGTGCTGAAGTGATGAGGCAAAGCCCAGCGCAGTTTCTCTCCTGCTTCAATGGTGAGGGAGCGCCTAGGGCAATAGTGTCTCCCTGTTGCTTTTCCAAAGAAAACTTCTGTCTGTTTTGAAAAAACAATGATGCTCTGCTTCTGCGACCCGGGAAGAGCCAGGGATGAATTAGAGAAGCTGCAGCACCTGCTGTTGCACCAGGGGCCTGGCCACCCGCTCATGAGCCCCACTTAGACAGTCTCTCCCAGTGTTTTCTTGCCAGGGAGGGTTTGTTGATTTTTAGAAAAAAGAAAGAAAGAAAGGCAAGAGAAAATGGCGCTCTGCTTCTGCGTCCCGAGAATC
The DNA here is from genome assembly GCA_963574415.1 of Tarsius wallacei. Classification (NCBI taxonomy): domain Eukaryota; kingdom Metazoa; phylum Chordata; class Mammalia; order Primates; family Tarsiidae; genus Tarsius; species Tarsius wallacei. Next base: position 8,861 of record CAUYQG010038154.1, on the reverse strand, counting down.
GCTAGAGTCCAATCCCAGAAGCTGTGGAACCAGCCACTGCACCAGGAGAGCCCTGGCCACTAACTCCCTAGCCCTCACCCAGTCAGCCACTCACACGTCCACTCACTCACCACCACATACACAAGATTTTCCATACACTCACTCACTCACACAGGGACTCACATAGTCTGACTGGCTGGGCCACCATCTTCCCTGCCTCCTCCACAAATTTATTTTAAACAGCACTTAAGTTCTGGTGAGGTTGTACACCTCTGCTGATCCACTAGTAGAAACTTTATAGTATTTACACACAAGATAAAACCAGAGTATCAGAAAATCTGCTACAAAGAAAACAAATAACACAAAATATATGTCATAAAGGATTAAGCAAATTTTATCTGTAAATAGGAAGGATTTATTTAAAAATTTGAAAGCTTAGAGATAAGAGAGAACTGATAAAGTGCCACAGAAAGACTCTAGCTCAGAGATAATTTTGTAATTAGAAAGAATGGAAATGATAATTTAATTCTCTAACAATGAAGAAATAAATCTATTTCTAAAGGCAGAAATAGATTGGTTCAGGGATGCGACCGATCACAAAGATAAACTGAGGGAACTAGATGGTTCATGACAAAAACAGGGGACAAAAACCTGGGGAAGAATCAGATTTCATATTAAGAGCCCATGAACAAAGTAAGCAATGTGTAGAGAGCTTATGCAACATAATTTTGAATCTATAACATACTTATCTCTGATACTGGTAGTACCTGATGTCTCTAGCAGAATTGTGAAATAACTGAACGAAATACTTTAGAGAAAACAAAGTAAGTAGGATAAAGTTTTAGACATCAATGGCATGTTATTTAAAGTAACTTTCTCTTAAGATCCCAACCTAAATTCCCTTGAATTGTAGTAGTATGAAGTGACCAGTGACAAAATAATGATGAATATGCTCTCGTTAGGGGCTGCTATAAGTCTATTTTGCCATGATGATTTAATAGTGTTTGAAAACTCAGGTCAGCATCCATCAATGTAGAAAATAATTTAGCACTCACACTTCAGAACTTCATGCATGGAAGTGAACTCTGCCTCTAGCAAAGTCAATATGTGAATAGATTGGTTATCTTAAAACTAAACATTTAAATTAGTGGGTGGTTATTTACTTTACTAAAGAAACAGTTCTTCATTTACCAAAGTTTCAAGTATGACATCCTTCATCTAGTAATGAAATGATTTCAATTTTTTCAAAAAATAAATTCCTATAGAGTATAGAGTATTAGAAAATCTTTTACATAAAGGTGACATAAACAGGGATATTCACTCTTCCATGTAGTGGACACTGTAATGCACTACTAAGGTTTCTTTCAATGAAGGACTTAACTGCTTCAGCTGCTGAGGAGTGATGTTGCCAGACAGCTTGGAACTGGGTCAGTCTCTTCAAAAGATTGACTCAGTTGCAGCAAGCCACCTTGTACAAGGTCACACTCATTCCTGGGGCAGTCCATAGCCATTGACTAATCTGTGCAGTAGTATAAATGCTAGCCATCTTAGCTCAACTTAGTATGATTCTCAAGATCCATTCTATCTCCAGCTATGGGATTGACTGGTGTTGCTGTTGAATTTGAGTAGCAGCTCAACTTCTTCCTCTGCTCCATCCTACTTCTTTCCCCTCCCTTCCATAAGTGTTGAGCCCAAAGATCCTTAAAAATATTCTGGAAGTTAGGCTGCATACCAGATGCTATTTCACAAGGAGCTCAATATATATAACAGTGTAGAAAACACATCAGAGATAGTAGAGGATTGAGGGGAAATGCCCACACACACAAAAAAAGGACTTAGATATTATGGAGTAGAGAATTAAGGTTCAGGTTAATTAAATACAATGGTTAAAAGTATACTCTGAATAATATGCCTTTCAAATTCTTTTTTAAAAATATCACTGGAGGTAAACAAAAAATGTTCCTCTTACCTCCTCTCATCCATAAGGAAACTGAAAATTTACATACACTTCATTGTGGATGAATAAAATAAGGAAATTTAACAAAACTGAAAAAAGACAAAAAGAATTAAAAAATGGAACAGGGAAAGAAAAAAATCTGTGAACATTTTAAAGTATCGATTCATCTACAGTTATTTTCTATTTTCACTTTGAATACAGGTCTATGCACAGACTCTTGTTTAAAAATATATCAAATTAAATTCTGACTTTGCATTTAGATTTTTATTGACATTGAATCACATTTTTTCTTGCCTCTAAAAGCACATTTTAAACGTTAAACACATAACTCATTCTTACATAGCCAAATTAGGAATATCTAAATTTTACGTTGTTTGTGATTCATACATATTGTGTTAGTTTTCTGTGAAGGAGAATCTTCTCCAGCCCATCTCTTAGCTGCCAGTGGTTTAGTGTTCCTAGGCTTCTAATGCATCACCCTAATCTGTTTTATCTCCACCTGGTGTTCTCCCTGTGTTTGTATTTCTGTGTCCAATTTTCCCCCTTTTATTAGGACACAGTCATATTGGATTAGGGCCCACCCTAATATCGATGTCTTAACTTGATCATCTGCAAACACCATATTTCCAAATAGAGTCACATTCACTGGTACCAGAGGTCAGAACTTTAACTTATTTGGAAGTTCTGACACAATGCAACCCATACATATAAGTAAAAGTTACAAGTTCTAGTAACATATGTACGTTGTTGGGAGCCTAATCCTTCTGACAACATTGCTGTATTATTTAGCCTGAGCAATAGGAAAATAACAACATCTTACTTTGTTGCCCTGTATTTTTCATTTTATCATCATCCTGGCATGAGTAGAATTTATCTTAGTAAATCCACATACATTAACTGATTGACTGTTAACATGCAAAATATTCTGCTATGCATTTTGAGTGATATGAAGATACACAAACAAGACTATTTTTGAAGCATTTATAATATTGTGTTTATAGAAACACCAAGGATACAAAGGCATATAAATTTACTTTCTGTAGTTTAAGAAAAATGTCATAGAGGTCTTCATTTTTGCTATTTTTATCATTGCTGAATTTGGTTTATACTCTTAGGGCTGGAAGCTGTGAAAAGTCCTTGAATCTTGAAATTACATCAATTACATTGGGAATGACTGTAACAGAACAAGAACTTATCAATTGTTAAAGAGAACCTAAAGCATTTTTACTGCTGAATAAAATAATGATTGCACAAACTTTTAAACTGGTAAACGTCCTTATTGTTCCAGGATCAGCAGTTACATTTATTTGACACTCATCAAAAATGATATTAATTTCATAGTTGTAGTGGAGAGTGAGCAGTTTAGGAATAGAATCTGTGAAAGTAACCTTTCCATTGATAAAAATTAATTCTGTGACCCCTTACCAAACTTCATGCAATACATTATTGCTTTTACATTTAAAAAATGATTAATGCTTTGCTCACTTTGTTTATTTCACTATTGTTCTAAAAAGAATAATAATTTAGACAAGAAAGAATCTCTTTCTAAGAAGTTGTGTTTAAGTATCATGTTCCACAGACTCCTATATATTACATAAATCCCTCTTCACTTGAAGCAATTTACAAGATTACATTTAAACTGTGACAATTTACATTTTTGGAATAGTGTCGTTTTTTCACAAATCATTTTGCTACAAGATTTATGACATATTTAAACCCTGGGAAGAGAAAATCTTCAGTAATGAACTTGCATCACCCCTCTGATATCAACTTCTAAGAATGACGCTAAAAAACAACTTCAGATCTTTTATTATTTGACTTTAAAGTGTATATATATATAGACACCAAGGCAAAGTGAATGCAATTGGTCAACAAGATCTACCCTATGTGACAATCAAATCATAATCCTCAGAGTATATGTCATTCTGGATAACAGAATTATCTAAATGGCTGAGCTACATATATAATAAATTAAAAATTTAAACGTTTGTCATGAATACTTTTTAACTATATTTTGCATTGCCCTGCCATGTTAAGTACAAGATGCTTAATAAAACTTCCTTATCACCTTAGTCATCAATATATATATATGTTTTAAATATAGAAAATAGTGATTTTATTTTTTGTTAGTGTTTGTTTTGTTTTTTGAATTGGCGTCTCACTCTGCTGCCCATTCTGGAATGAAATAACACAATCACAGCTCACCATAGTCTTGCCCTCCTGGGCTGAGGTTATCCTTTGGCCCCAGCCTCTCCCAAGTAACTGGGATTACAGGCACACCACTATGCCTAGCTAATTTTTTTGATTTTTTTTGTAGAGATAAAGTCTCACTATGTTGCCTGGTCTTGAACTCCTGGGCTCTAACAATGCTCCCACTTCAGCCTCTCTTTGTTGGGATTACAGGCGTGAGCCACCATACCCAGTCTGAAAGAAATGATTTTAGACACTGATGCATAATAAAGAGATTTAATCATGAGGGGAATGCTGACAAAATATGAGTACTGAATTTTGCTTTCTTGATACCGGTTTGGTTTTTTTTTTAATCTGTTGACTTATTATCAAAGCTGCCTTGTGAAAAAACATGGGTTTTCATTGGTACAGCATGAGTTGATGGATGGTATCTTCTATGTGCCATTTATACCGCACGGAAAAACCTATTCTTCAGCACATTCAACATCATCATTCAAAATTTTGAACATGTATAACTGAACACCATTGGCTCACAAAGAGTCCCCAAAATGTGAATCTTTTCTTCTGTTTAGTTAGACCACTTTCAACAAGCATAAATAAAACATAATTCTCATCTTTTCAAGAATTAGGTAAAAAAAATAGAGATAGCTTACTATAAATTCTACATATATACATACACACACATCGTCTGTGTGTGTATGTATATATATATATATGTGAGCTAATTCTGTAGACAAGACTACAAGATTTTCCATAAGGCAAAATCTTCATGACTTTGTATTTAGCAATGATTGATTGAATATGACACCAAAGGCACAGGCAACAAAAGAAAACAACAGACAAATTAGACTTAATGAAAAACTTAAATGTATGTATCTAAAGACGGTATCAACAAAGTAAATGACAACTCACAAATTGGGTGCAAATATTTGCAAATCATTCATCTGATAAAGGATTAATATACAGATATACAGAGAACTCCTAAAACTCAACAACAAAAGCAAACAACCCAATCTAAAAAATGAACAAAGGACTTGAATAGATATTCCTCCAGAAAAGATATATAAATGGCCAATAAGCATGTGAAAAGATGCTCAACAGCACTAGTCATTAAAAAATGCAAATCAAAACTAAAATAAGATAGCACCTCACACCCACTAGAAGGGCTACTACCAAAATAACCAGAAAATAACAACTGTTGGTGAGAATGCAAAGAAACTGGAACCCCTATACACACTTGGTGGGAATGTAAAATGGTACAGTCACTGTGAATAACATTACTATATGATACAGCAATTTTGCTTTGATGTATATACCCCAAATAATTGAAAGCAGGGTCCCCAAAGATATTTGTACAACCATGCACCCATGTACATAGCTGCATTATTAACAATAGCTAAAATGAGGAAGCAATCCCAATGCCCATGGACAGATGAATGAATAAGAAAAATGAGGTATATACATACAATAGGGTATTAGTCAGCTTTATAAAGCAAGAAAATTCTGACATATACCAAAACCTTGATGAACTTTGAGGACATGATGACATGTGATATAAGCCAGTCACACACCGCCTTATGTCATAGAAATAATGTGTGTCTTCAATTATATGAAGTACCTAGAGTAGTCAAATTCATAGACACAGAAAGTAGAATAGTGGTTGTCGCGGGCTAGGGGATGGAAGGGGAATGGAAAATTATTGTTTAATGAGTACAGAGCTTCCATTTTACAAAACAAAAGTTATAAAGGTGGATGGTGCTTATGGTTATACAACATTATGAGTGTATTTAATCCCACTGAATTGCACATTTAAAAATGGTTAAGATGATAAATTTTATGCTGGATATAACTTACAATAAAAATTAGGTGGTAAGGAAAGACTCCAAAATTTTCTTAACGCTTGACATTTATTAGAATTCTAGATATTAGAAATTTTAGGGATCATACTTAACCTACATAAATAAATATGTTCAACGAATACATAAGATTTATAGATAAGGAATCTGTTAGGTGTCAATATAATTTCTCTATATATTACATTTTAAATTTCTTAGGGTTTATTACTAAATCCCATGTAAAATTTAGGGCTACTCACTGGAAAGACTGATTTAAAATAGTGGAAAATATTGCTCATAAAACACACTTTTGGCAAGCTGGAGATTTCACAAAGAGGTAAGTCATTATTTTTCAGAACTCCTATAACTAAGGTATAATACTATTTTTCAAATAGCTGTCCAATGGGAGAAATATAGTATACTAATTAATATGCCATAGACAGAGAAAATAGAGTGTCTTTAAATTCAGACATAGAATTTTTAAGTCACAGGAGAACACCATTCAAAATTATAGATCCTGTTTGCAATTTAACTGCTTCTCACATGGGAAACTCTAGGTAACATGCCCTACTGTGAGTAAGAGCAGTGGTTTATTTATACTACCATGTTTAATTATAACCCTAGGCAACATAGGGAAATCCTGACAGTGTAACAGCATAAATCTTGATAGTGCACACATGATGGATCATCTTGCTCATAAAATTCCTTTTGTAATAACATTTAGTATTCTGAACATTAACACATTAAACAAAAGTTAAATTGGTTAGTAACACTAATGGACAAAAGATAATTTAAAGTATTCCTACTCAATTCAATAGCAAGAAAACACATCCACTTCAAAGGAAAAAAATGGAACAAAACCTAAATAGATGTTTTATGAAAGAAGACGTAAAAATGGCCAACAAGTTTTTTAAAACATGCTCAATATCGTTAATCATCAGGGAAATGCCATTTAAAAACATACTGAGCCATTTAAAAATGGCTGTTATAAAAAAGACAACAGATAACAAGTGTTGGCAAGAATATAGAAAAAGAGAACACTTGCACACTGTTGGTGGGTATAGAAATCAGTACAACCTTTATGAAATACAGTATGGAGATTTCTCAAAAAACTAAAAATAGAACTTCCATATGATCCAGCAATCACACTACTGGGTATATAGCCAAAAGAAGGAATCCATAGCCAAAATATGGTATATTTACACAATGGAACACTATTCAGCCTTTAAAAAGAAGAAAATTCCATCATTTTCAACAGCATAAATGAGGCTGGAAGACATAATATTAAGTGAAATAAGTCAGAAACGAAAAGACAAATACCACGTGATCTCACTTTATGTGGAATCTAAAAATAGTCAAATTCACAAAAATAAAGTAGAATGGTGGTTGGAGCGAAGATACTGGGAAGATGTTGGCCAAAGATAGTAGGGATAGGTTCAAGAGATCTATTTGTACAACGTGTTACCTACAATTAATAACAGTGTATTATGTTAGAAAATCATTAAGTATTTTCACCACAGATATACAATAAGCAATGTAAGGTGGTTTATATACAATTTTTGTCAATTAAAAAAATAAATGTTTTCTGGTTTGCAGGGAGAATGATTCCAATTTCTGCTTGTTTAGCACTATTCTGGCTGTGGGTTTCTCATAGACGGCTCTTAATATTTTATTTCTGAGGTCACTCCTCCTTTTCAACATAGCTTTGGAAGTCCTAACTAGAGTAACCAGACAAGAGAAGGAGATCAGGGGAATCCAAATAGGAAAAGAAAAAGTCAAGTTATCCCTCTTTGCAGACGACATGATTCTATACCTCGAAAACGTAAGAGAATCTGTCAAAAATCTCCTTGCACTGATTATGGACTTTGGCAAAGTCTCAGGGTATAAAATAAATGTGCAAAAGACAGTTGCATTTCTTTACACCAACAATAAATAAACAGAAACGCAAATAAAAGCACAATCTCATTCACAATAGCCACACACACACACACAAAAGAAATACTTTGGCATCTTCCTAACCAAAAGACCTTTATAACAAAAACTACAAAACACTGATCAAAGAAATCAAAGATGACATAAATAAATGGAAAAATATTCCATGCTCATGGACTGAAAGAATTAACATTGTTAAGATGTCCATCCTACCCAAGGTGATCTACAGATTTAATGCAATACCCATTAAATTACCAGCAGCATTCTTCTCAGACCTGGAAATGACAATACAGAAATTCTTATGGAAACATAAACGACCACGAATAGCCAGAACAATCCTCAGCAAAAGAAACAGAGTGGAGGTATCACACTCTCAGATTTTAAACTTTCTTATAAAGCTACAATAATCAAAACAGCCTGGTATTGGTACAAGAACAGGCATATAGACCAATGGAACAGAACAGAGATTCCAGAAGCAAAACCTCAATTTTTCAACCAACTTATCTTCGACAAAGCCTTCACCATCAACCACTGAGAAGAAAAGAAAATATTCAGTAAATAGTGATGGGAAAACTGGCTGACCACATGCAGAAGATTTAAAACAAGACCCCTACCTATCACCATACACGAAAATCAATTCTAAATGAATCAAAGACCTAAATGTAAAACCTCAAATTACAAGAAACTTAGAAAATGCAGGAGACACGCTTATGGAAACTGGAACTGGCAACCAATTCCTGATCAAAACCCCAAGTGCTCATGCCATAAAAGATAAGACAGACAAGTGGAACATCATTAAACTGACAAGCTTCCGCAAAAACAAAGAAACCATCAAGAGAGCAGGAAGACAGCCCATGGACTGAGAAAAAAATATTTGCCAACTGTATGTCTGACAAAGGTCTAACAACTATGACCTACAAGGAGCCAGGCTCGGTGGCTCAGCCTGTAATCCAGCCCCTTGGGAGGCT
>CAUYQG010038151.1:0-13152 GCA_963574415.1 Tarsius wallacei | reverse complement strand
TGGTTGAGCATGGTTTCAATTCGCCCCCACACATCTCAAAGGTTGGTGGTCTGGAAGACTTCCAGAAGGGTGTGGACTGCAGTTTTTGAAGAAGAAGAATTAGTCATGCCCATAAATCAGTGAGAGAGAGAGAGAGAGAGAGAGAGAGAGAGAAAGTGTGTGTGTGTGTGTGTGTGTGTGTGTGTGTGTGTGTGTGTGTGGCCGGCCTGCATGAGTGTACTTGGATAGCCTACCCCTCAGCTGGCCTACAACTGAGAATTGAGTGGTGCTAAAGTCTTTTCTATCCAGAATTGCCTACATACTTTTAGCCAAATTGTGTGTGAGTAAGGTGGGCATCTACATCTTTGCAAGTACAATTTTGTGGTTTTTGCCCTTCGGGTGGTTTTTGTTTGTTTGTTTGTTTTAATTTTAATTTTCTTAGGAACTGTTCTGTGTTTCCTTTAGAAAATCAGTAAAAAGACTCATGAAATGGGAGGATTAACAAGTATTATATTTTGAGTTCTGTGTCACATTTTCTCATTCTCTATACATATGTTGTTTGCATATATATTCATTGGAGTTCAGTTGCAAATTTAAAGAAGAAACATTAATTTCTTATTTTTGCCTTTAATTTATTATCCCTACATGTTAAATTCAAGATGACTCAAGGTGACTCAACAAAGACTTCCTACATTAATCTGCTCTGATGGTACTGACGTTCTTACAGATTTCTCGTGTGGCTCTTGACATATAAGTAACTCAGATAATTACGGAAAACGGTGTTAAAAAGTCAACCCACAAGTACTGAACAAAATATGCATGTTCTTTATGTGCCTCACCTCTAGAACCTTGCTGTAACACCTGGATACAAGTCAAATTGCTGGCCCCTCGTTCAGGGAGGTCATAATTGGACGTCTTCTAAGTGCTTCATTTCATGTGGTTCATACAGGGTGACAGAAGCCAATAATCCATTTATAACTATACTCTGATAATAATTACTAGGTAGTGGATATTTGAGAACTGAATTTACCTGGAAGGGTCAAGTTTAAATGTCTGGATTGTTTATAAGCTCTAATTTTTTTTCTCATGTGTTATGTCTTACTGAATAAATTTTTGCATTGAAAACAAACTAAGAATGATTTATTTAATATCATCAATGAAATAACCTGGTATCATTCATATTTTGCCCATACCAAAACCACAATGAAAATGGGGCGGGGGATATTTGAGGATGCCAAATTTTGATTTGATATTAAAGAAAAAGTTATGTTTAATGTCTAGTAAACTTCAAAATTATACTTTACTTCTTTTCCTTGACATTGGCATAGGTCTAAAAGGAAATATAAAATTGCTTATCTGTTTTCTGAGGACCTACTCTGTGCTGGGTCCTATCCTAAAATCCACAGACAGCACACCCAACCATTTTAATCCTGTTTTACAAAAGTCAGGCTGATTCCTATTCAAAGCAGTGGCAGAGGGATTTTAGAAAAAACTGTGTGATCTGAAATTATTTTATGAATATTTTCATTTTATGATTAGAGTATTATGGAACTTGGCTGATAAAGAAGATTTCAACTTTGCTGAAGTCATTTGTGTAATAAAAGATTGCTATTTGGCATTCATTTGCATAAAGATTTATTCCAAAATTTTCAGGGTAGCATTCAAAGCCCGCTTTCGTAAGAATCCATCTTTTTTTCATATCTACTACCAACTCATCCCTTGAGCTACTCTGAGGTTCTCCTTGGCTCCTGGAAACCACTTCTGCCTTTTCTCAGACTGTCTCCTCAGCTTAGAATGTCCCTTTATTTGCCATTTCCAGTCAGTCGTACACCCGTGATTGCTAGAGTCTCAGATGCTGCCTGCCTTAAAGCATCATGACAGATCATCCATCCCATTGGAAATTCTCCTTCCTCTTCTTACATGGTTAGCACATGTTGTATCTCAGTTGCTAAACTTAGTGCAGTTAGTTTAATTTGAAATTATTTTTTATCCTTTCAGGATGGTTAGAACCTAGATACTAGGAGCAGTGCCTGTTTTCCACTGTATCATATTAACCAATCAATGCTTTATCATTTCTGTTGAAATCAACATGGATTTCCAGCTTCCCAAGCTGACTTTCTCTGTCACCCAGGCTGGAGTGCAGTGGCACGCTCATGGCCACCACAGCCTCGAACTGCTGGGCTCAGGTGATCCTTATGCCTCAACCTTCCAAGTAACTGGAACTACAGGTGCACGCCACCACACCTGGCTAATATTTTCATTTATTGTAGAGATGAGGTCTCGCCAAGTTGCCCAGGCTGGTCTCAAACCCGTGGTCTCAGGCAATCCTCACACCTCAGCCTCCCAAAGTGCTGTGATTATAGGTGTGAGCCACCGTGCCTGGTCTGAATACTCTTACTATGCACCAGGGACTCTGCTGTAAGCCAAAGCCCTTTTTTTACTGGGATTTCATTTTAGTGTTGCAGCTGGACTCTTGTGTTGTTTTCAACCAAACTGTAACTGCATTTTAGCTTAGAGGCTATATCTAATCTACTTTTGCCTCCCCAATTGGTTATAGTTTTAATTTTATGATCATATAAGCCAATACATCATTCTGGTATTTATTGCATAATTGTTGTTTTAGAGCAAGTTTAGCAAATTATGGCCCACAGGTCAAATCAGACCCACCATCTGTTTCTGCATGGCCTTCGTGCAAAGAATGATTTTTACACTTTTTAAGTAGATGGAAAGAAATTCCAAGAATAATATTTCGTGACATGGGAAAATTATGTGAAATTCAAATTGGGTGTCCATAAATGATTATATTGGAACACAGCTGCACCCACGTCGTTTGCCTCTTGTCCGTGGCTGGGTGGAATAGTTGCCACAGAACCCATGTGGCTCACAGAATGTAATTACTGTCTCGCTGTTTACAAAAAGTTTGTCGACCTATTTTAAAGTACGCATTTTCTTAGAGTGTAAACTCTCTGAAGACAAGGAAGGGACATCTTTTTATCTCCCACTGTCCTTTCCAATTTGTGACTTTTTGGCACTCCTTTTTGATTGGTCCGTTGGTGTATTTGCTGGAAGTCAGGTGTGAGCACTGCGGAACATCAGCCAAGGTTCTTGATTTCAGTGAGAGCTGGGCCTTTTGTTAATAAGTGGCATACAGTGAACGTCAGCAGAGGCTCAAATAATTTTTGGCCTGCAACATATTGATTATTCTTTGGAAACTTTGGTGAGTTTTCTGATATGTCATTCTTTCATGTTTTATAGCAAACACTAATTCTCACTTTGCAATGTGGATTCCATTTATTCCCTAGGGTGTTTATGCATTAGTTTTGATTAATGGAATGTTTTTTCCTTTCCCAAGATAAGTGTGGGGAACGCAACCTATCTAAATTGCATCTGGTGTGTGTATAAGGGCTGAACAACTGCTTTGTGAGTTAAGCACAGTTAAGTCCATGGATTTGGGTAAAAAAATAAGTAAATAAAAAAGGCAATAGATCTTTCTTCCGTATGCCAGCCACAAAGCTTTCTCTCTGCCGCTAGGAAAATAAAGACTAGGTAAGAATGCCTGTGAAATTTTGTTCCGTGTAGGCATACATGCCGAGCCAGGAATTACTCACCTAATCTTCCTGTCATTGTCGTGTTTCGTTTGCATTCTGAACTTTCACAGTAAGGTTTCCAGCATTTCTTTCATCATGATGTTAAGGTAAGCATTGTGTGCTCCTGTGAGTGTGTGATTTGGCATTAAGTTTACCATCACAGGTTTGGAATTTAAGGAACCCGGGGGCATAACTGTTTTAAAAAAGTATGTTTCATTGATAAACAAGGTTCTGAAAAATGAATGGGGAGAACATGTCAGGAGTATAAAAATTGTGTAACATTCATTAAAGTGTTTGTTCAATAATGTATTCAGACTGACTATGTTTCCCAGCCTCTCCTTTGCCCATTATATGTTCTAGTAAATTAAAGCTCGGAAACCTTTGTCAGAGTTATAATACTCAAACTGACATCTAATTCCCCCAGACAATAGGTACAAGTCTGCGAGCCTCTCTAATTCTTTCCAGTCTTTACATTTATTGGTTCTTTTGTAGACCTGTTTCATTCAATCTATTACAAACAGCACTGGTTAAAAGTGTGAAGTTTACCACATTTGACCGGAGGCACATTAAAAAACAATAGCATCCCGGCGTACATTCCATGCAGCCCAGGGGTGTAGCTCTTAATCTGAGCCGCATTTTCATCTGTAATTACTACATTAGATTTGAAGTGCCGGCTTGATTAGAAAGATTGACATGTTTATTTTTTGGCTGACCTATTTGGATAGATGTAGATTTGATTCATCTATTTTGTGTGACCCTGGGTTACAAATATGTTAGTAGTTGAGCAGGAATCATGTTTTATTTTGGAGTCATTATTTTAACATAGATTTGAAACTCTTTTATTATAGTTACACAAGAAATTGTGAGTGCATGGGTTCTCACCCAGATATTACAATTAGATTTGAATTTCAGAGTGCTGTTTAGGGTTTAATATTATTGAGATTGTTATCGAAACATGTATAAATACTGCATCAAATGGCCTCCACCACTTGATGGCCTATGTTAAGCTTTCACCGGAATTAGCATAATATACTTTTTATTGTACGCCATTCCTCAGGATTATGCCTTTTCTACACATCTGATGTTGTAAAACATACTGTGTAAATAATTGATAATAAACAAACAAATTCTACTTTTGCCCTGGTGTACTTCACCAGTCTCAGGACTTTGAAGTTCCTTAAATAATTTATGGCACTTATTAGTGCAGGCAAATCAAACGGTATCCTTGATCCGAGCTGCTTTTTGTCCTCGTTGTTTCTGAGCAGAATTGTTAAGTGATCCTTCTGATTGGTAACTAAACTGAATGCCGCTGAAAATCACTGTGGCATTCATGCTGATGTATACTGATGTATGTACATTGCCAAACCGTCAGTATTTACACTAATGGAATCTGTAGAGTTACGGGAGTATATTCTGAAGCTAGGAATGGGAATATCTTTGGAGAAAGAGAAAAATGTCTTTCAATGACACCCTTTTAGTTTACCTATAGCTTCTTCCACGATGCTTGTTAAGATGAGGATTTCGACTCAATATGCATTCCTTGGCAAAGATACAAGCACGCTGAAAAACATGAACCAAAATATCAAAAGACAGATTATATGATCTTTTTTTAACTCATAAAAGCTTAGGCAGCATGCCAGCCAGCCAGACTAAATACTCTGCAATGGTACAATAGTCTTCCTTGGGTGTGGAAAATATAACCATGTGACGGTGACAAGCGAAGTTTCAGAAGTTATGAAAGATTTATGACAAACATTTTTTTCTCCTCGTGGTCTTCTGTGTTATTTATAATTACATGAATCTTAACCAAAGGTTTCATTGATTTCATAATGAATTCAAATAAAGATTTTAGCTCCTGAGTGACCTTTAAAGGTTAGACTGGTTATGCATGCTTTTTTCTAGAAGTTTTTTGTTGTGATGGAATTTATTTTTTACCATGGAAGTATTAAGACTTAATAGTTAAGGTCACTTTGGACTGTAATTATAACTGCAAGGCAGATAAAATAAGTGACCAACACAAACACACACATGCATATATATTCAGAAGGACTTCTTTATAGTATTCAAACAAGCCATGTAGGAGAAATTTTGTCCCAGCTTGAAGGGCACAGTATAAGATGAGCACTCTAAAATAGATCCCTTTTTATGGTATTTGCCATCTCTTAGAGGAATTGGATTTGCAGAGAAAGTCCCATAGAAGTGCCTTTTGTCTGCACCACTGTGTTGTTTTTTTTTGAGTTGGAGTCTCACTCTGTCGCCCAGACTGGAGTGCAGTGGCCGCTCCCGGCCACCGCAGCCTCGACCTGCTGGGCTCCGGCGATCCTTCCGCCTCAGCCTTCCAAGCAGCTGGAACTACAGGCGCGCGCGACCACGCCCGGCTAATTTTTTTTTTTTTTGATTGCAGAGATGAGGGCTCGCTTGCCCAGGCCGGTCTCGAACCCGTGGGCTCAGGCAATCCACTCACCTCAGCCTCCCAAAGGCGCGGGATTACAGGCTGAGCCACCGAGCCCGGCTGTCTGCACCACTGTGTATGGCTGCAGCAGGCTTGGATTACTGGTGTCAGCTGGCTAACCTGTCCCTTGGAAGTGTATGAGGGAGAGTATTTTAAAGTGTAAAACCACACTAAAGCATGACTTCTTTAAAAATCTTGAAATAACAGTATACATACAGTTTCACTGCACTCTGAATATTAATTACTCATCGTAACCCTAAATTAATTTGTCAATATGCTGTGTAGACATTTAAAAAGAAACTCAAATGCCAAAAATACAAGATTTGCATTTGTTATAAACATTAATTCACTGAGCTTCAAACACTAATTATTACTATTTTGTAAGGAAATCGTGGCCCTCCATTATATTCTCAGAAAAAAATCTGTAACCTTGAAAATCTACCGGAGGCTCTGGCTAGACCTCAACTCCTGCAAGCAGCTTGTAGCTTTGAAATCAGTAACCCTTCTGGCAACTTCTTTTCAGGGCCAAGATTAACTGCCCTAGAAAGAGAACTTATCTTGGATTGAGCTTCAGAAAGGAGCAGACAGTCCTATTTGGTCTCTCTTTTCCTGGAGTCTCACTGCATAGAGGCTACTAGAAATTCTCCCCTGCAAGATACCACTAATAAAGAGTGCATTCCTTCCCATGCCATCCCCTACAAGGGGTGAATTGGCTTGGGATGTAGTAGGCAGCACACCACTATTTACCCACGTCTCTTTCCCTTGAGGACCAGGGCCAGGGAAAAGGTTTTTTGGATGGAGTTGAGAAAGATCATCTGTTTACTTGGTGCAACATGCAGATAGTTCGGGAAGCACTGTAGTATGTCCAGGTTTAGGACAAACTGGAAGTGTTGCATCCAGAACATCAGTGTGGGATTACATAGAAGGTTAGTCATTCACCAACCATTGCCAGACCTCATCCTGGAGGCAGGAAATACTCCAAACAGGAAGGTGAGCCTCTTATCAAGGGTCAGCGCGAATTCTAGTTGGCAGCGCATAAGCCTGGTCGTCTGGACACTAGGCTCCTCAGTTTCTCCACTTCTGTTTTCGTTGTCATTGGATCGCCTGGTTGGAAAGTTTCCCTTGGAGTTGGGTCTTCAGGTGGAGTAAAGTGATTGTGGAAAAAGTGTAGAGGGCCTGTGCCCTGGTTCTGCTGAAGATTCTAGTAGTTCCTTTCGCCTATGTTGTTACTCTAAGAAAAGTTGTAATCTCCAAAGAAATGTTTTTCTTTCTCTTTTCTTTGGTATAGTTTTCTACATATTTGAAAGGAACATACCATGACATTTTTAAGATAGTTAGACTTCATTAGCTTTGCATCTGTACCCAAATCAAAAACTTACAGAGCATTGGTCCCTTCAAATAAAATATGCTTGTCCTGGGCCTTTGTGTTGCCTCTTCTCTCCTTGCGAAATGCAACACATCAGTTCTAGTCATCTTTTCAGATGCAAAGGAACTCAAGACCTAACTCCTGAAAGTTCGTTTTACCTTCTCTACATTCACTCACTTTTTCCCGTCCTCAGAACTGTATTTAGTGTCAATGTGTTGCAAGTTAACAATTTAAACTCCTTCTAGCAGTTTTCTGGCTCTACTTACAATGACGTTATGTGTGACTCTGTTTTCTACAAATAATAAGCTCTGTTTCTATTATTTTTGTTTTCCACAGTATGTTTAGCAGAATTACCCTGGAGTAGGCATTCACTGTTTAACATTTATTAGCTTGATTTTCCTAAGTAAATTGTTCACATCTGAAGTCAAGGCTTGGGATTAATACTCTTATTATTTAGTTTCTACTCTTTCTACTTACCCTACAGCAGTGGGTTGAAAGCTCTAACATCATGACCTTCCCTAGCCATAGAAGGACCTGGAATAGGAAACAGCCAGTTATGTTCTGGGGACGGCATACCCAATTCAACAGAAGTTTTTCTTTTTCTTTTTTCTCTAAGAGTTCATTTTACCACCAGAGGATATTATTCAGAGAATTTAAAAAGTTTCTAAAGCACTGCTTTAATTGCCTAATAAATACCCAATAAATAATTATCCCACCATGGTATTGCATAGGGAAATAATAGGTTGCAGCTGAATAATACAAAAAGGAAATAAGTGTGTAAAGGGCCCGAAATGGGTACTGTGGTAAGAACAAGTATAGTTTGCATATAAATGTCTTAAATACTGACAATAACTTTCGTTTAATTATTTAATCTAACAGAGTGAGAGCAGCTACCTAGTTGTATATAAACTGGAGTGCCCTTCCCGTAGGGGTTCACAGCTTCTCAGAAGTGCAGTGCTGGTTTGTTAACCCTGTTCTCCCATTCCACAAGGAGATAAAGAATCCGTGGGAAGGGCTGGGATGTTTACCCTGGGCCACAAGACCTTTCCTATACAAGCCGCAGATTAGAAATTCATTTGCGAATTCCGAAAGGAATTCCTGTAGAGATGGCTTAGGTTATCAGTCATTTACACCTTAGTGTATATTATTTGAGTCAGGTAAAAGTAAATTTTACTGAAGAAAGAGACCTTTTGGGGGGTATAGACAAAATTTAAATGAGTTGAAAATTGACTGGTGGAAAAGTGTTTATATTTCTGATTGTGTTATTGGAAAACATAATAGCTCAGCATTCAAGCATTTCATACTGGTGTGAAAATCCAGATACAAGTCTTAAATCACTGGTCGTGTAGTACTAATACAAGGGGAGCCCCCTTCCCCCCAAAACTGGAATTATCTTTTTGGGAGGCAGGCCCCTTTTAGTACACTTGGAATTTGTTCCTCT
The DNA here is from genome assembly GCA_963574415.1 of Tarsius wallacei. Classification (NCBI taxonomy): domain Eukaryota; kingdom Metazoa; phylum Chordata; class Mammalia; order Primates; family Tarsiidae; genus Tarsius; species Tarsius wallacei. Next base: position 4,327 of record CAUYQG010038151.1, on the reverse strand, counting down.
GGAACAGTCAAAGTTTTGAGAAGGCTACATCTCGATTTGCAGAAGAAACATCCTGCCCGAGTTGTGGCAAACAGGTGACTGGTTCTTCCACTATGACAACGCACTGGCCCACAAAACGGCATGAGCCCCATGCCCCAATCTCGCCCCACCTCACCCTGAGTGATATGTTTTGTTTGTTTCCCTGGATGAAAGAAAGTCCTCAAAGGCAAACATTTTACTGATGTGGACAAGGTGAAACAAAAAACAGCAGAAGCACTAAAAGGCATCAAAACTGACCACTTCAGAAGCTGTTTTGAGCAGTGCAAAAAGCATCTTGATAAATGTATTTCATCAAACGGAGAGTTCTTTAGAGGTAACTGTCGTTTAAACATGTAAGAATATACACAATTTTATAAATAAATTCCAGGCTTCTTTGGGTACCCCCTTCATAGAAGCCATCTATGCTTACATAAAGATGTAAGCATAGATGGCTTTGATGGGACATCATTGCATATATTAGGGTATGCTTTGCATGGGATTTACTAGGATGTAGTTAGTCGTTTATGAAAAATAGGCAATGGTTTCAAAGAAAGAGCCATAACAGGTCTAGAAATGATGCATTGGGACAGAACAACATAGGAAAATATCAACATTTCTCGTCTAATGATAGAAAAAGGATCAGTTCAAATGGGCCTTTTTTTTTTTTTGCTAGAAATAATCGTACTGAAATAGAAACTTTAAGTATTAGAAGTAGTATTATTGAACTCAATTCATCTTTAAAACTTATTCCACTAACTCAGAATCAAACACTGAGAATAAAGGGTTTAAAGCAAAAGAAAATATATCCAATTCACACTTCAGGAAAATGAAAATACTACAGACCAAGAGAACATTCTTATTGAGCTTTTTTTCAATGCTCTCAATTTAACCAGCTGGGATTATTTTTAAAGTGCATCCAATTCAACCTTTTAAAATGACAGATTTGCCTTTTAATGGGAAATATGTATTTCATCATAAAGACGGAGCACAGTGTCCTTGGCTAAGTTATTCTCTACAGAAGGATGCTCTTTTTTTATACTCTGTGCTTAGCCTATAAGGAAGAACACAGATTATAGAAAATTAGTTCCTGGCATGGAAGATTAGAAGCATACAAGCAGACTGATGGAGAACAATTAAAAATGCAAACTGTTTCTTCCAGGATGCTGAATACATAGATGACGTCAATTGCTATGTAATGAGCAGTCCATACAAACAGAGCAAGCCAAGAAGAACAACTTTAGAAACTAGAGTTCCTTTTATAGTTGAAAAAGAGAGAGCCACGACTTTAAATAACCAAATAGTACATTAGAAAAGGTAAATCACAAAGCTCCCTTATTCGGAGGCCTCGTGATGTCTCACTCGGCAACCTCTTAAATCTATATTAATTTCAACTATTTTGGGGGGTAGAGTAAAAAGCATCTCCAATTTCTAAGGAAAAACAAACAGAGGGCTGATAACAATGAAGCTGAATTAAGCTATCTCGGTGTTTATGTTAGTAAAACTGACACATCTGCAATTAAGATTGACATTACTGAGACATAGGCCTGACTGATGCTGTTTGACAGAACAAAATCCATGAGAGGAGGGTAAACATTCCAGGACCGTGTGGCAGGGAGACGCAGAGGTCAGCCAGAGATGCTTATTCAAAATAGGACGTTGGGGCAGGGGTCATCAGCAAGTGCTTTAGAATGAAACGTGGGGCCCAGCGGGGACTCAAGGAAGGGCCCAAGAAGATCCAGGATGAAGGGCAGCAGCTGGCCAACGGGAGCAGCAGGAGGGGCCCTCCCATCACTCCCATGGCAGGGATTGGAAGCCTGGAAAGGAGCCTGGAGCCACTGGAAGCTCCCTTGGGTTAGAACAACACACAACAGTGCATCTCACCCTAGGGCTCTTTAAATCATATATGTTTTAGAATCCACTGCCTCCAAAGAACAAAACAAGGAGTTAGATGTGTCGATGTTAGGCATACTGTCTTATTAACTTAAGAACTAAAATTTTGTGAGAGGGCTCAAAGGTCTTTTAGGAGACAGAAAAATAACCATGCATTTTAGGGCATTTTGATGGAAATGCCAGCCTAGAATACTTTATCCACACAGTCTCTTTTATATTCGTAGAAAATAAATTGCCCTGCGACTTACACTATGTCAACAAAAACCCTGGTATGTGGGAAGAACATTCATTCATTCAATAAGTGAAATAAGTATCTATGCTAGTCCGTATTTCAGTGGGATGGTTAAAAGTGAAAACAGCCAGCGCCTGTCCAGCTGAATGTGAAGGCATGGGAGGTTTATAGTTTGAACAGGAATTTGGGTGCATGAGGGGGCAAAGAGGGAACCAAAATTCTAAAAAAAGGGATTGGAAGTTCTTGGTGAACCTTGAAAGTATAGCTCGGGTGTGTGAACTGCACTTCTAATCCAAGAGTCCAATTCCACCTCTTACTTACAGCCCCTGACTCTGGACTGCAGGCTGACACTGAAGGTAACTGAGAGAGAATGCCCATAGACAAACCGAACCCACAGCCAAGTGGGCAGACAGGAAGTGCAGGCAGCACTTCCTGTCCAGAGAGCCTGGCCATGGAGGGCCTGGGCAACATGGTGACAGATCAAGAGGACTTGAGAAAGAGAGTAGATGGAAAACCTACATGACTTCCCTAAGCCTTGGGAGACAATGGCATCATAATTAAAATAGGAGCAAATAGAATCTTTTGTTTTCTCTCTTCCATCCAGCCATCATATAACACAAACTCACGCCCCAACTGAAGCTGGGCAGTAGGTCGTTTTGTCTAAGCACAGCAAAAGTTTAGGGTGTTGGAGAGAAAGAGATTAAGTGTTAACTTTCTCCATTCCCCCGGCCCCAGTCTCCAAAGTGGTAGAAGTAAGTTTCTCAAAGAACATAGGGCAAAGAATGCCTCATGATTTCTGGAGCCCTGAGAGCCGCCTTAGGTCTTCAATAAATGACAAAGGCAGGTGGGAGACTTGAGTTCCTGTTTCTGGGGCCAAGAGTTGAAGCCAACAGACCTGGCTCTGAGCAGAGCTTGTTCTTCAGAACCCCTGTTCTTCAGCTTTGCTATGCCTTTCTCTTCCCTCTTTCCTAACTCCCTTCCCCCACACACACACCCCACCCCACCCCGCCCCCCTCCAGTCTCCGAGAGGAAGAGCTTTGGTGGCTGAACTGGAGGGGTTTGCTGCAGCTCTCGCTCCAGGGAAGTGTCTTTGGCAGGTGGCCCCTCATCATGGGCACAGCCTCACAACCCCTCTGGAAGGACATCTGCTGCTGAATTTCACTATTGCCCGGGCATATGGCCTTAGGCCTCCCTCCCGAATATGGTGGAAGCACAGAAGACCTCCTGAAGTCATTAAAACTTCAGAGCAGGGGAATGGCAGCAAAAAGAGGAATGTTTCAAGAAAATTAATGTCATCCAAGGTGCAAAATGGATTCAAGAAGGGCGGTGGTTCAAAAGCTGTTGCTATTCAGGGTGGGCACTAATGAAGCAGCCAAGTGCTGGGAGTAGTGGATAGAGGGGCTGGATAACGAAGAAGTAAAATCAACAGGACTCAGTAATTAGTTGGCTGTGGGGGACAAAAGGAAGAAAAGAGTCAGAGATTCTGATGAGGTTTTGAAGCTCATTATGATTACAAAACATAAGGAATCCAGACATAGCTGGTGCGGTATGAGGGTGATAATGGGTTCCGTCTGATACAAATTTCAATTGGTGTTATTCCTTACAATGCACATGGAAGGGGGGTTATTGTTGGGCTCATATAAGAATTACGATATTTTCAGAATGCTTAATACCATTATTTTCAACGTGTATGGTACCACAAGTTGAAAACCTGTGAAACATTTACTCCAAACTAATTGATAATAATTTTTTAAAGGAAATAGTAAATAATTCAAAATGAGTTTATCTTGAAAATACATTTGCAATAAATAGGCAATCATGTTTGAGCTCCCCTGCAGAGTTTATGAGACACTACACACACATCTGCATCTTCGTCACTGTATCTTTTTTTTTTTTTGAGTTGGAGTCTTACTCTGTCGCCCAGACTGGAGTGCAGTGGCACGCTCCCGGCCACCGCTGCCTCGACCTGCTGGGCTCCGGCGATTCTTCCGCCTCAGCCTTCCAAGTAGCTGGAACTACAGGGGCGCGATACCACACCCGGCTGGTTTTTTGATTTATTGTAGAGATGAGGGCTCGCCAAGTTGCCCAGGCGGGTCTCGAACCCACGGGCTCAGGCAATTCACTCACCTCGGCCTCCCAAAGCGCGAGATTACAGGCTGAGCCACCGAGCCCGGCTTCGCTGTATCT
>CAUYQG010038149.1:0-12181 GCA_963574415.1 Tarsius wallacei | reverse complement strand
AGAGCTCCAGATTTCAGAGCCCCAAAGCTCCCAAGGGCAGGCGGTGAGCGGCGGAGGTGGCCCCGCGCTGCTCCCAGTGTACTTCAGTCAGAGATGGAATCAGTGCCTCCGAGGGGTGGGTGCCCAGAGCCTCCTAGGGTGACCGGAGGCTCAGTCTGGGATCAATGCAGCCAGGGATGGAGCTGAGACCTGGACCTTCCCACCCACGATGGAGCAGCCCGGGACGCAATAGCCAGCCCTGCGTCGGACCGGGGGTCCCTGAGCCTCGGACCAATGCGTCTAGCTGTGGGCAGTGGGGTAGGGGAAGGAGGGCAAGAGACTTTTTGGGGAATTCACATTCGGAGAATCTCACAGTTCCGCCTGTGTTGCCGCCATCTTGACCGCAATCCTCTTATCTCTTTAATAATGCTCAATATGCTTGTTCTACCTGGATCCATTAATTTTGCATTTATATATAGTGTAGGTGGTTAAGTACATTTTCTTTTATACAGGTTGTGCTATAGGTACAATCTCCATGGATTGTCTTCTAATGATCCTCAGCCTCAGCTTTGTATCTTCCAATTTTGGGGAGGTATGTGTGGGGGAGTGTGAGTTTCATCTTGATGAATGATACAATCTGAGGAGATTTTTAAAAAATATCCATGCCTTAGTTTTTCCTCACAGTTCTAATTGAGTTTGTCTAGGTTGGGGACCTAGCTTTGATTACTTTGATGATGTCAATTTATACCCACATTTGAGTACCTCAGGGGCCTAATAATTATGATAAGAGAGAATAGGGGAGGAAATACTTTGGGATAGCCAGGTACCCCTACGATTTTATGTGGTCCCAGGACTTAATCACTGTGGCTGATAGTGGGGATGAAGCTATTAAAGTTCTGCACAATGCAATGTGGAACAAAAGTGCAGCTAATGTTTACATTATATATTGCTTATCCTACATCCATGACTAGCCTCTTCTCTGAACTGTTCCACCTAGAGTTGTCTCAGAGATTTCCCACCTTTAATTATTAATAATCTCTCGCCTTTGTACACCTTACCCGGGATTGGCAGGGAAATGTTTTTATTAAGAAGCACAATTAATTTTCTAGCCAATTTTCTGTGAAATCTATAGTCGGTTATCCTTTCCCTGGGAATGAAGATGGAGGATGCACAGCAATGGCTAGTGCTAAACAAGAGCAGACTTGCATGTATCATGTTTCTTCGATTATAGTCTCTTCTGTTATTTCCTCTTGGTACCTTGTTGCGTGCTTCTGAAAAATAAAATAATAATGACATTTTATATTATTTAGAGTTTTAAAATTCTCAAAAAGACAAGATGGAAAGTACTAGACAACATGACAACATATTTGTCGAATATTTATACTTGAATAATTCCAACAGAATCTTGTAATCTTTCTATAAGTTATTAAAAATTTTCCTACTGTCTTCTGGATATATTTTAATATTTTATGAAGATATAAGATAACCATAAGGAATATTATTAACTGTGCCCCTGCACTGAATGATTCCATTATACCTTTAAAGTTCTTGAAGCTGTTTAATATTTTTATTCTTTATTAGTTGCTTATTATTTTTCCAATTGCCTTAGGAAGAACTACTTTCTCTGATTTACTAATTTATTCTGTAATAGTTTAAATAAAGAAACATTCATTCCATTTAGAGTCACATGATAAAGAGTCAATACACTCACAATGAGACTTAATTTAATGAATGAAATTCAATGCAAAATTGTTTGAAATTTATTTTTTGACTTCTGGGAAACAATGTTTGGTATATTCTTATTTTAGAACATGTCTGTATAACTGAATTTGCTGAATTTTAATGACCACTGCATAGGAGACAGGTTACTCTAATTAAGTGGTATCATATGTCGCTGGATATGATTTTTCTCTTAAACAGTAGACTTAATCTTCTCATTCAGTACCATGCTTTAAACAAAAATCTAGAGCATATTTATTAATTCTTAAACAGGTACTATTGAATCCTTCAAACATTTTCATTAAAATTCTATTATACATTGAGGGTAAAGTAGAGCTAGGTAGTGTTTATCTTTCAGTATATTTTTATAGGAATTGTCTTTATGCACAGATGCCACTAAACTGGTATCTTCTTTAATAGTTGATGTGAGATTGCTACACAATCTGTCTTCAAGGTAGTCAGATTGGCCACTCTGCTCATCATTTTGCCTGTCACACAGTGATATTTATATACTCTGTTCCTTAGGATTGCTATATAAGATGTGTCTAGGTGCTTGTAACTGAATTGAAAATGACCAAATTATTTGATGGATTCACTTTTCCAGATATAATAAGTGGTTAGAAAAAAATTTTGATCTATAACCTGACTAGTCATCTAAATGAATAATATTAAATTAGAATATATCAAAATATATTCTTATAAATATGATCTCCTAATTGAAATATATATCTTTATAATTTTCTCACTTTATAAAAACCAGTGCTACATTACATTGAACTAAATCAGGAAACTTTTCTTAAGCACTTGATTAAAACCAGTCTTTGCAACACTCTGTAATGCTTTCTGCAATATATGGCTTGTGTAGGAAAGCTTATTTATATTATAGAATGTGATGTTTTGCAGTCATACCTTCTGATAGGATAATGCCCATGAGGAAAATGAAATGTATCATTAAATATAAAATATACTCTTATTGAGAATGGTCATCTTACCTTCCAATAATTCAGAATTTAGGCAAATCAATTATAGACACTCTTTTAGTTAGAATGAGCATAAATGGCTTTTTAAGAGTATTTATCAGAATGATTCCTTAAAATGTTACTGTAAAGAAGGAGATTTAAATACCTCCAGGTAGGCCATTTTTAAATAAAATTTAACTAATTATTATTTTTCAACTATTACTAAGGATAAATTACCAATACACTGATTGTTCTTATGTTTAATAATTAACCTGCTATAAAACGTGTAATTTTCTGAGTTGAAAAAGTGAATTGAATCTTGTTTCTTCTGTTAGCTCTGGAATATTTTATTTAAACTGAATATAGTTAGTCAATATTTGACCAAACTTAATTGTTTATCTCACCCCAAAATCATTACAAATTAAATAGAACCTGTAAAAGGTCCTAGCTTCAGAGTACACTAATCAGAACTTTACAGTTGCTTATCTGCTAAAAGATTTATTTCTATTTTAATGAAACTGTTCATGCACACTTATTCACATTAGTACCAATATTGTTTTGGTCAATGTGGTCTTCAAGGTATATTTTAGACTGGGTGCAGTGACTCACGCCTGTAATCTCAGCACTTTGGGAGTCTAAGACCAGAGAATCCCTTGAGCCCAGAAGTTCAAGTCCAGCCTGGTCAACATAGTAAGACCTTGTCTCTACAAAAAATACAAAAAGTGACTAAATGCTGTGGTGGGCACCTACATTCCCAGCTACTCAGGAAGTTGAGGCAGAGGGATGGCTTGAGCTCAGAAGATTGAGGCTGTGGAGAGCTGTGATTATACCACTACATTCCAGTCTGTGAGACCCTGTCTCAGGAAGAAAAAAAAGTATATTTTAGATCTATTGCAAATCATTAGCATGGCAGAGTAACTCACTGGTGTTTTTCAGGAGTATTGATGGTATCTTAGTTTCTTCAGATTGCTGTAGCAAAATATCACTAACTGGGTGGCCTATAAACAGCAAACATTTATTTTTCACAGTTCTGGAGTCTAAGTCTAAGATCAAGATGTCAACAAAGTCAGATTTCAGTAAGGGCCCACTTCCTCGTTCATACATGTCACCTCTATATGTTCTCACATGATGGAAGGGTCGAGGAGTCTCTCTGGATCTCTTTTATAAGGGTACTAATCCCATTCATGAGAGCTCTGTCCTATGGCCTAATCAGCTCCCACAGACCCCACTTTCAAACACCATCACATTGGTGATTAGATTTCAAAATATGAATTTGGAGGGAACAAAGCCATTCAGATCATAGTACCTGGTTTATATGTTTTATGCGCATCTGAATAGATTTTTCCACCATTAATAATACTCTTTGTATACTTTAATATGACTTCAAGTGAAGGTATATCATCTTTTTTGACCTTTTTGATACCTTTGTTTTAGAAGCCACATACAGAGATTGGATTTGGGGATTTAACCTAGTCTCTTTTACCCTGAAACATCCTGAGCTATTTTCCAGCCCCTACCTTATGAAGAAAGGGATACATTAACAGAGCATTTCTTCCTTTATTTTTCTCTCATATTTCTTTTAGAAGAGAAAAATGAACTTGAATTGAACTTATAGCTTGTCATACATTGTTCTTTGTAGAATTGATTTAATAAAGCAATAGAGGTTTTTTAAGAAGAGTTTTATAATATTTATTTGGGAAAAAAAGTGCTATATTTATTACTTGTTCTCTACTTCAGGAATGCCCATCACTTTCTTCCAAAGCCATACCTTGAAACTGTCACACTTCCTTTGCCATTCATTCCCGCCATCATTGCTTGGCACCACTGAATACCACTTCTGCTGAGCACTATAAATTTGCAAGCCACTTGGACCTGTAGTGATGCCAAAACAATAGTCTGGTTGGGACCTTGACCTTATCGTTTTGGTCGACTCTGCTGAGAATGTTTTTAGTGCTTTTTTCATCTTACTCAGATTGATCTCCTGTATTTTTCATGTATTCACCCTGTCCAGGGAAACCTGACACTATTCCAGCTTTTCTTTCTTTCTTTGAGGCAGTTCCAGTGGTAAAGCATTTCACTCTGCCCTTAGACAGGGGACTTCCTGGCAGATCGTAGTTCAGCTGTCAAAATGCTGTAATGCTGTTTTGATTTCGATGCCTGTCAAAAGGTGCATCCATGCAACTGCAGAAATCAGAGTGTCTTATATTTCAGGAACTCCTAAGGTTATATACTTATGTCCTTCAAAAATCTTTAAAATATTAATAGTGAGGAATAGCATATGTAGTTATTGGTCCCCAAGTGAGAAGGACGTTATATGGTAAAAACTGGGATATGGAAACATAGGTATATGCATGTTTTTAACCAGAAGAATTTGCATTCTAATATTTGTGTATTGAGAGCCACACCTTTTAGGTATAATTAGAAAAAAAAGGAAACTTCAAGGTTGAGAAAAGATGGGTCACATATGGCAAAGAAGAAGTAGAGATTTTGAATGAAAAGCTTAGGGAAGGAAAACAAAGTGAAATTACATCGGTCTAGGTTGTTCACCACTTACCCTCCCTACCCCAACCCATTTCTCATGAATTGATGCAAAGAGGAGTTGAGAGATGTTTTATTGGAGCCAAGGATGTATATTTGGCCTGAGGTTTATTTACATTCTAGGAGCATAATCTCTAGGTATAGAGGAGATATCAGACTATATCTACCAAGACTAGAGGTTTAATTAAATAATAGCACCAATATGTTTAAAATCTTTTGTCACATAATTTTGTTCATGTCTGTAAAAGTTGTAAAGGTAAAGAGACATGTTATGGCAGGGTACTTAAGAGCCAAGATTCAGAGCCTTGTATTCAAACTCTGAAATATGCTTTTATCGGCAGTGTGACTTCAGACAAACTACATTGCCTCTCTCTATCTTGCTTGGTTTTCTCATATTATGATGTATAGTTTAGGGCTATGATTAGGATCAATTCAGTTAATAATTGTAGAGTACTTACCGAGGTACTTGATACAAAATATTCTCAGCATATGTTAACTAAAAAAGTCATTATTAGAGAAATTGTGACATATATTGTGAAGGAAAGGAAAGATGTTTCACAAGGGAAATTGGACTTGTTTTTACCATCTGGCCTTAAATTACTCATCTTCAAGTAGTTTTTGGAACCTCATTCTTTGATGTGGTTTTTATAACAGAACCATCAATACTTCTCAGTCACATTTAAGATCCTGCAAGCAATGCGACCTATTTTTGTAAATTCACACAATAATAGCCATGTCTTACATTTTTATGCTTTCCAATTATAAAAGTTCTTTGAAGCAGGTAAGGTGGTTAAACAATATGGAACAGAATAGTGAATCTGCTGAGGAGTTTGTATTTATGCTTGTGATTTGATAGAATATAAGGCTTGCTTTAGGCCAAAGAATCATTTGTGATTAAAGTGGCAATCAACTGTTGCCTTGAGCAAAGGAAGCAACACCAACTTAATTTAAAGGTCCGTCACCAGGACTTTTAACTGGGTAAATTTAAAAAATATATAGATAGATATAAAATATATGTGTATATATATTACTTTTACTTTTAATAATAAACAATTTTGGTAACTAATTTGCCTTTGTAAAATACAAAATTGCAGCTGTCTTTTTCTTTTATACTTCCCTCTTCATTAATGCTTTGACTCAAGTGAATGACTGTAAGAGTGAAATTCTAGCAACTGGAGCTTTATATTATCTTCAACAGGCAACCAGAGGACTATTACCTAGACAGTAGTTCATTATTCATCTCTTTTGAGCTGTTGCCCAAATGAAACAATGGTCTCATACATTATATTAACATGCAGCACAAAAGATTCCTGCTTACTAACGATTCTGAGCTTTACTGAAGGATTTGGGCCTTCTTCCAACCATAAACATAAAAAAAAAAACAAAAAAACACTCATCTTCCTCAGCAGAAAGTATTTAATGCAAAGCCATAATAAATGTGAGGGTTCTTGCCCAAATACAGTTTTTTAAGCTTCTCCTATCTTTTTCTACCTTCCTCTAGAGTCTACTGCTATGTTTTTTAGTGAAACCATGCTGAATTGAAACAAAATTAAGAGAACATATGTAGTAGAGATTAAATATCTTTAGTCTCAAGAATGGCCAGGGATACTGTCACCATCGTTGCAGATAGATCCTTGGAGACAGTGACTTGAGAATCAGGTGTGTTGGCTTTGCCTTGTGCATTATCACTCTGAAGAGCCTTTCCAATTGCTTTCCCTGTGGCTTGCTCTTGTGGGTGGAGCAAAATACATCCAAGGCCTCCCCAAATTATGCCAAACAGAATGATTCTGGAGGGCATTTAATGCAATTACTAAACATCATCAAACATTTATGATCTTAATAATATTTTTATCTCTCTTTTCTAAAACTTATCGACAGCTGTAACTTTCGTTTTGTATTATCATCTTCAAGTATGAAGTTAAGGTAAGGAGAGACTGATAGCTTGACAAAAGGTCTATGAACTCATGTTCTTGAGAGTGTAGGATCCTGAAAAACATGCTTGCAAGTATATTTAACTTTGGTTTCTGAGATTATATGGCATATGTTTTCAATTAGGTGAAAGACATGTAGCTTTACTATCGCTTTCCAACCAAATGACTACCTAGTCATCTGAAGGCCATTAAAAAGAATTTAAAAAAAGAAGCCTGGGATTATATGCTAACAAACAACATTTTAAAATAAAACTCATTTTCTTCATTGATGTAGGGATGTGAGGATTAACACCTGTCTGCTCACCAACCTGAACAATAATCACAATTAAAATTGTGTAGTCATAGTATTTAAACTGTGACTATCCTAGGCCTTTATTGTCATGATTCATATTTCCCATGATAGGAGTTCTGCTGCATTAAAAATCTCAGAGTACTGTTTTTCCTTTAGAAACTCAAACTGTCAGTTTCAGTATTCACGTGACATTCAGATGGGTAGTTCATTCTGTCTTAGTGTAAGTTCCTTGGACAGCTCAATGACAGTGCATCTCTGTGGCACTGTCCCCTCTACAATTTATGAGAACGTGGTTTCAAGTCTTCTGGCTACTCTGTTGGTTCACAGTTCTCTATATTGCTATGTTCACACAAAGGGAACATATTTAACTTTATTGCAAAGTATAATCTGGCTTAAAATGTCTTCCCCTCCACTGTAATCCTTGTCTGAAAGTGTCTTAAAAGGATATTGTTGATAAGACCTAATCCTTTGACAACTGACATAGGAATTTCCTAGCATTTTTACCACAAAATAAAGGTCAAAAATGTGAGGACACAAAGGTAAACAAGAAACAGAGGGATAAATGCTATTTTTTTGTGTTTAAATACCTACAAATGAGTGCTCTTTTTCTGTCATTATTAGGAGAGGAAAAGAAAATATGGAAAGATAATTGGCTTAGTATCTTATTTCATGATCTTCAGATAAATTTATTCCTTAACTTTATTTATTTATTTTTTATACAAGCACCAAAATATTTTGTATGTTGCCCCGTGGCTTAAATAAATATCATGTATTTCCAACACCTCATTAAAAAGGTTATATACACATTAAGTTGTTCCAGTAAAATTTAATTTTATTTTTCAGTTCTTAAGATTAAGGTCACAGTAAGAAAAATCAGAAATTCAAAAATACTATATTTAAGATACTGCCTATAATTATGTATACAATGTTGCCCTTGATAGCCTTTTATAGCCATCTTAGCTAGAAATAGTACTTAATAATAAAATGTTTTGGGGACATTCAAAATTAACTTCTTGAGTCTCAATGTAACTTAAAATTAAGAGTAACTGTGTGCTGTTAATTGTTAGTAAACTTTTCTTTTCCTGAAAAGTAAGACTAAAATTTTATCTCCAAGATTATATCATACACCACATTTTGCTTATAGTTTGTAATTTTATTACATCATACATATATAAAACACATATAATGTTTTCAAGTTTTATATTTAATAAACACTGGTGTTTTGAAGGGGATATATGGTGCTCTAAAACGCCATTGAAAAGGGATGCTGTCTATATGCCAAACAGAAACTTTACCTTAGCCTTGTGGTGTGGCCTGACTGAAAGTCCTAAAATTACACTAGACACTCAGTGACTTAAATTTATATTTTCTGATGAGCAGCGTAAATTTTGACAATATTTCTTTAAAATCCTCTTTTCAATGCAAAAAAATTTACCTGGTGAGAAATTGGAAAGCACAATTAGTTATCATAAGTTGTTTCATGAGCATAGAAGTGTAGTAAGGAGTGGTGATTTTTCTCCTTAAGCATAGTTGAATTATTTTTCACACAGCAAAGTATGCTTATCTCTTGAGAAGATTGTGTCCCTAGAGTTTTACATCTTCGTCCTTGTTAAGTGTTGTTCAGACACATGAACAATTTCTGTCCTGGGCACATTCTTATGCTAATAGATATTTACTTCAGATTTGTTAAAATACTAGTAATCAAATATAGCCTCTATGCAAGCAGAGATTTTTGTGTGATTTTTTTCACCTGTGTGACTCAGAAAAGTGACTTCTACATGGCAGATACTCAAAGTATGTATAAAAGTATGACTGACTGAATGAATGAATGGATGTAATTGATTCAAGCTAAACATTGTCTCTTCAACATATAGGTGTAATGGTATTTCTTCTATGATTAAGGCAGTCATGTTTCCCTCATTCCAAGTTAAGGGGTACCTTACTGTTATTGCCTACAATGGAGAACATAAAAAATTTATAAACTGTTTATTTTTTGATGAAAACATTTTTGGTGACATTTTTGTTCAGTATTGGAAAGTGTGTTTTATTTAATTAATCACTATTTAATTGAACCTTTTTTGAACATGGATTTTCTGTGTTTAAAAATCTTCAATCTTATAATAAACTTCATAATGTAAACTTTTTTCTTATACAATGACTAATTTTAAGTAATACTGTCATATTTCTCATAACATAATCAAGTTGCGCTATGAATAAGTCTTTCCCTAATATGTTTCATCTGGGATTTTAAAAAAACTCATTGGTTCACTTATGCATTCATGAATTGATGCATTTGTTGAGCACCTATAAATTTGAGTCATTATACCAGGACCAAGAATTGGATGTCCCTTTTAAAGGGGATATAAAAGCATTTGTGAATGATCTCAAAGTAGTCACAATCTAGAAGTGGAGGAGTAACTGCAGTAAGTGATTTAAGAATCAAACCCAAATCAGGCGAATCATAGAGCTTTCCTACAGGAGTTGTTACTTTCTTTAGCTGAGTTTTAAAAAGAAAACTTCATGTTACATAAGTCAATAAAGGTGTTTGTTGTGGGACAAGGTGTATAAGAAAAGAGAATTCTTAAAAATATGGAGAATTAAAAGAATATGTATGCCAAATAATTCTACATGAATGATGGTAGTACATGTATGTCAGGAATACTCAAATATACATCAGCAATTTGTATGGTAGAAATAAGAGAATAAATAAATCCACACATTTGTAGCCAACTTATTTTTGGAAAAGATGGGGAAAGGACAGTATCTTCATTAATGGTGCTGAGAAAAGTGGATATCCATATGCAGAAGAATGAAACTAGACCCCTCTCACCATATACAAAAAATAAACTTGAAATTAATTAAATACTTAACTATAAGACCTGAAACTATGAAACTACTAGAAGAAAATAGGGGAAATGCTTCAGGACATAGGTCTGGGCAAAGATTATATGGATAAAACCTCAAAAGCACAGGCAACAAAAACTCAAATAGACAAATGGGATTATGTAAAACCAAAAAGCTTCTGTATAGCAAAGGAAACAATCAACAGTCAATTTAGAGACAACCTGCAGAATGGGGAAAAAAAATTGCACTATTAATTCAACAGAGGATCAATATTCAGAATATATAAGGAATTAAAATTAACTCAACAGCAGGAAAACAAATAATCTGGTTAAATGATGAATAAATTATCTAAATAGGCATTTCACAAAAGAAAATATAATGGTTAACTAGTATCCCCCCCAAAATGCTAATACCAGTAATCACAAGGGAAATTAAAACCAAAACCACAATGAGAAATCATCTTACCCCAGTTCGAATGGCTGTTATCAAAGAGACAACAAAAGAAATCTGCTAATGATAATATGGAGAAAAAGGAACTCTTATACACTGCTGGTGAGAATGAAAATTAGTATAGCCATTATAAAGAACAGTATAGTGCTTTATAAAAAAACTGTACATAGAACAATTTATTCTTCTCTTTCTACTATATAAATATAATCCAGCAATCCCATTACCAATTGTATGCCCAAAGGAAAAAAAATCAGTATGTTGAAGAGATATCTGCACTTACATGTTTTTTGCACTACTATTTATAGTAACCAAGATATGGAATAATTTTAGTATCCATCAATGGATGAATGGATTAAGGAAAATGTGCTATATATGCGCAATGGAATATTATTTAGTCATAAAAAAGAAAGAAATTCTGTTATTCACAGCAACATAGATGAGCCTAGAGTATATTAAGTAAAATAGAAAGAAAGATAAATACTACATGATCTCATTCTTTTGTGGAAGGTAAAAAAGTTGATTTCATAGAAAATAGAAGGTAGAATAGTGGTTACTAGAGGATAAGAAAGGCAAGGGAAGGGGGAGGATAGGGAGAGGTTGGATAATAGATACAAAATTATAGTTAGGTAGAAAGAATAAGTTCCAGTGTACTCTCTAGTACTGTAGGGTAGTTACAATTAATGATAATCTACTGAATATTTTCAAATAGCTAGAAGAGAGGATTTTGAATTTCTCAACACAAATAAATAATAAATATTTGAAGTGATGAATATGGTATTTAGATATGATCATTACACATTGTATACATATACTATATGAAACTATCACAGTGTACCTCATAAATATATAATTATTTGTCAAAAATAACAAGAGTTCCCACCAAAAAAAATAAATATGTGAGATAGTACATATGCTAGTTTGTTTTAGACATTGTAAAATGTATATCAAAACATCAGTTTGTGTACCATACCATAAATATAAACAATTTTTGCCTGTCAAGCAAAGAATAATTTTAAGAAAAGAAAGGGAAGAATAGCATTTCTTCCTTTTTTTATTGTAGTAAACTCTCTGCCTCCATAAACTCATTCACTCCAAAAATAAATGCTCATATTTATCAAAAATACATGGGCTTTATAATAAAGTTTAACATCTGGGAGTGTGATACCTCCTGCTTTGTTTTTATTGCTGAGGATTGTTTTGGCTATCCAAGGTCGTTTATGTTTTCATATGAATTCCTGTATTGTCCTTTCCAGATCTGAAAAGAATGCTGCTAGTAATTTAATGGGCATTGTGTTAAATCTATAGATTGCCTTGGGAAGAATGGATAGCTTAACAATGTTGATTCTTCCAGTCCATAAGCATGGAATATTTTTTCATTTGTTTGTGTCATCTTTGATTTCTTTAAGCAGTGTTTTGTAGTTTTCATTGTAAAGGCCTTTTACTTCTCTGGTTAGGAAGATGCCAAGGTG
>CAUYQG010038145.1:0-16931 GCA_963574415.1 Tarsius wallacei | reverse complement strand
GCGAGACCTTGTCTCTATAATAAATCAAAAAATTAGTCAGGCATGGTGGCGTGCGTCTGTAGTTCCAGCTACTTGGAAGGCTGAGTCAGAAAGATCACCGGAGCCCAGCAGGTCGAGGCTGCAGTGGCCGGGAGCAGGCGACAGAGTGAGACTCCAACTCAAAAAAAAAGAAAACTAAATCGAGAACAGAGAAGGGTCTCTGAACTGACCATCCCTTCCTTCAGATGCTGAAGGCTTGGAGAAGTTCACGTTGTTCCCTTTTAGTGAATTCTTTAGTGATCTGGTCCTGCCTTATTCTGTGAGGGATCCTTCTAGACATTCATTTATCCCAAGGAAGGTTAGCTTTATCTAACGGTCTGCTTCCATTCTATCTCTTAGACAAAATTAAAAGATCATAAGGAAACTGTCCTTCTAAGATGTGCCCCCTTACTTGCCAGGGGATGTATCATTTGTGTGGTTAAGCGGCAGCTTTTAATCTGGTTGGCTAAACTGAAAATGAAGGTACTAAAGCTTAGAAATTAATATATGGATACATGACTCGTCTTTCTTATTCTCACCATTTTGAAATGAGATTTAAATTATGAATTTACTTTCCTAAAAAGATCTATTAGAGCAGCACAGTCCAATTCAGTAACCACTAGCCACATGTAAATTTGCTAGTAGCCACTAGCTAATCTGAACTGGCATGTTCAGGAAGTGCAAAAACGACACCAGATTTCAAAGACTTGGAACAAATGTAATATCTCATTAATAATGTTTATGTTGATTACATATTAAATTAATATTTTTGATATATTTGGTCAAATAAAATATATTATTAAAATTATTAACATTTGTTTCTTTTCACTTTTTAAACCAGTTACTAGAAAATTTTAAGTTACATGTGTGGTTCATTGAACAGCACTGTTTTAGAATTAATGTTTATAGTAAAATATCACTAGGAGATCCAAAGTTATCTATTCTTCTTAACCTTTAGTTCAAATGCACTTAACTCATAAGTTTAGTGAAAATGCTCCCTAACTCATAAATAGGTCATAATATGGCAATTTATGTTAAATGATTTTAATTTATTAGACTACTATTATATACAAACATTAGCTCATGTACTTATATTTTAGAAGGAGTTTACACAGACACTAAATTACCTGGATCAGAATCCCAGTTCTACTGTTTATCAACTATATGACTTCAGCAAGCCATTTAATACATCTGTTTCTCAGTTTCCTTACCTGTAAAATAGGAATTGAATGGTACTTACCTCATTGAGTTGTAAGCGATTATAGCTCTCTGTATGAGCTATAATGAGAAGGATGAATGCACATGAAACTCTAAATAGGATGCCTGATCACATACAATGCCGAATAAATTCTAGCTGTTATTATTTTTATCATTGCACTTTGTTGAATTTCTTATTCTATTAACCCTCACTTCATGTTAGTCTACATATATATAAAATACTTCATCTTCCTTTAATATCTGATTGGAACTGTAACTGAGCCATCAAATTTTAATTCTGTTTGCCCCAAACTTGTTATAAAGTTGTCAAAATCAATGGGACACTTTGATTCATTTTAAGCTAGCAAAATAAGCCAAAATGTTCAATTACCAGATCAGCATTCATAGTAATTTCATCATGATACATATTACATTTTTCAGATTTAACAAAATGCAGCAAATATCCTCCAGTGCTTTGCAATCAGTTTATTATAAACAAATCCATAAAATGCAAAGTACATCTCTACTGAAGAATTAGTATGAAAATGTTCTCGTTCTATAATTTGAAATTTGTCTATCCAAATCTTCATTTTATCCTCAATTAAAAATCATAATAACAGCTGATATTTATTGCATACTGTGTCCAAGGTCACACTTTTTTTAGTAGCAGGATTACTAGACTCTTAACCATACATATCACAGCTTCAATAAAGGGGGAAAGAATATGTATTAACTTTTACTTCTTGACACAATCAAAAACTAAAAGGAAAAGCAACTATCCTAAGAAATATCTTAGAATTATTTGAGAGCTCGAGCTCAAATATGTTTTATCCCATTAAGTCATAAATTTTGGAATAGGCAGAGGAAAAAAGCTAGCTTCAATGTTTGCTCATTACAATCTCATTAAGCAACAACTCCTTCGACCCCTGCCTTCTGGCCATGTTCTGACACTGTTTAATGAGGTGATATCAACACATTCAAAACACATTAAAAAAGAATTCTTTATGCCTTGTATGTTGTCTTAAAATACTTGTTTATGTCTTAAAATTCATTGTCTTTGTGGATAGTTATTCGAGTTGACTGGAAAAACCCAGTCCTGGCCATTCAGAAGGGTTTAAAAAGAAAAGCACACTCTTAGCTGAGTCTATAGAAGATGGAAATTTAGAACTCATAATTTTCTCTCTTCCCAATAGCCCCCCTAGGGCACTGGCCAAATCTGCTCTAAAAGGCAAATATTGACTAAGATATCCCTGCAAGTAGAGAAAAACGTGTTTCTTTAGACACTGCTCCTAAGTGGGTTTGGACATCCTTGCCCAAAGGAAGTAGGTTGGTCCCTTGAACTCAACAACCTGTAACCACAGAGGAGAGCTTAATTTACATGTGTTTCAAAAACCTCCAAGAGGTGCCCAACTAACACTCTTGATTCTTCCATCATAGCAAATCTCTTAGAGAAATAAAAGGTTCATCCAATCGACAGGAACTTGACCTAACCTGAAATTAGTTCTGTGTGTGATGTGTTGATTTATGAAAGACTATGGTCTACCCTAACGGTTTCAGCAATAAAGAAATTAAAGAACATCCAGCTTTCTAATCAATGTCAAACTGTTCCATAATTGCTTATTGAGCTGAAGGAGACAACCTTCTCTCTGTAATCCATTCCACAAAGGTAAGATGAATTTTGAAATATCCTTGCTACCAAACCAGCTATCGTGAAAAATACTATCAATAATTGGGAGTGGAGCATTTAACCACTGTGCTATCTGGCAAGTCAGTATGAGTGTAAGAAAAGTTGCCACTAATTAGAGAATTAGAATCCTCGAAGAATCCTGGAATATGCAGACAAAAGCAAATGAGACTGAGCAGTACTGTCTTCATCATTTATTATCCCCTTGTGTTTATTGTGCAGCCCATTTAAAAATATGTATGTATTGTTTGCCAGTGGTGAAAATGGCATGTAAACAGAGAGTTAAAGAAACTGATACATCACAGTCATCTGCCAAGAGCTCCCTACGGAGGGATTCAATATAATATCTCAACCGAAAGTATAATTTGATATTGATCAGGCTGCATTAAAGTAAACTTTTGATGTGCTTTCATCTGATTTAAGTAAAGTTTGTTAGATTAACTTTTAGTGCTCTTGAAAATGTTGAATTCAGAGTTAGTGTGAAGACACTTTCATTTTGGGTCATTAAATAGAGGCTCACCTCTCTTTTCACCGCCCCTCCGCATCTGAACTTCCCCACACTCACAGCTTATCTCAGTGGCAAAATGTGTCAGACTATGAGCTATTTCCAATATTATCTGTTCAAAATTTTATTATCGGTTTACTTATTGATCCCTGACACCACTGCAAATTAGCTCTTAGCAGAATGGAAATGATTTGTCTCTAGTTTCCTCATCTGTAAAATGAGGGTCCTGAGATCTATCTTTATCTTTATCTTTATTTGAATTAGATCATTCAGTAAAGCTCATTGATCAAAGGCTCTTTGAGACTCTAATGCTGTACAACTACTGGAGTGACTAGAAAGGGTATCAAAGGGAAATTGTATATTGTACACATCATTATCATAGTAAAACTATTTTAAAGGCCCTCTTGGTGACTAGATCTTTTGAACATTATAAATGAAGAACTCTACACCATCAAAGGCAAGCCAAGGGTGTTGTGACCAGACAGACTCCTCCTGGGTGAGGTACTCAATGTGCCAAGGGAACGATGCATGGGAGCATTTTCTACCAACGCCTAGCCATCCAGTTGAGAGCGTTCCTTGCTTTGTTATATCGGCGCAGATCACAGATAATACCCAGACATAGGCTTATTAACTGCAGTCAGATGTGGCAGACTAGGCCAGAGTGAAGATCTGGAACAAGCTCCGCTCACTGGGGTGGGGCAGACTCTAGCAAGGGGCAGGGTGGAATTGCTAGATAAAGCATGAAATATGTGGGCCACAGGGTTACTAAAACATGTATTTTTGTGTTTGATCTGAAATTCAAATTTAACTGGGCATCCTGTATTATTGTTTGCTACACCAAGCAACCCTCGACAGGGAAGATTTCAACAGCTGTAGATGCAGCTTCTAGAAAGAACCTAGTCTGGTGAGCAGAGCAAGAAGAGCACAGGAATATTCAATGGCTAATAATAGTAGTGCAGATAAGCAGGTCAATGAAGGAAGTTGAGAGGCTGAGGGGGAAGAAGAACACAGTCTTTAGAAAAAGCACAGAATCAAGGCTGCGCTAACAAGAGCAAACTGACAGTGCATCAGTTTGAGCTAATGGGGTGGGTTCAGCCTCCACACCGGTCACAAAACTAAAGCCTCCAATCAGTAGCATCTCATTTACATTTCCCCAGAGGTGTATCAAATTTCCCAACAAGGAGGTAGAGTTTAAAAAATTCCCCCCAAGCATGCTCCATCCCTGTGAATGAGGCTCTCCCCCAAATTAGCAACTTTTTTAAAGACCACTCTGTCTTAAGGAGAGTGGATTTGTGGGCTGCAAGATGAAGACAGGGAGGCCCATGAATATAGTTCAGCCGATCGGGAGGGCGACAACAGTGGGTTGAACTGGGGTGGGGGTGGGTGGCAGTGGAGATGGAGAGAAGCAAGAAGACTAAAGAAGCATTTTGGGAGAAGAATCAGAGAGGTAAAGAGCTTCATCTAGGACACAAGGGAAAGGAAGGTGCCAAGAATCCCTCACAGGCTTCTGGCCTGCGAGGAAGGACTCTGTGTAAAGGGAGAAGAGCCGAACCTATCTGATGGTTGTTCCTGAAAGAAGAGACTGAAATCAGCTGGTAGAAGTGGATAATGCTGGAATGTCAAGATACACAGCTAAGGCTAACTGCCACCCTGGTTTCTGGGTAGGAGGAATATGAGCAACTGCAAAAAGAGAAACAAAAACAAGAGCTCTGTGGTCCCTAGGAGTCCCAAAGGGCAGCCTCCCAGGCTGTTCATGGACTCTCTGTTCATGGATCTCATCAAATGCATTCCTATCTGAGTTCCCTGCCCTTCTGTTCCCTAACCCAAAATGCTCTTCCCCCTAGATCTTCACAAGACTGTCCCCTTTGTGCCTCTCAGATCTCCACTCAGATGTCACTTCCTCAAAGAGAACTTTCCTGACCACCCAATGTAAAAATGCATCTAGTTTTTAATTATCACATTTCTCTCTTATATTGTTCTTAAAACACCGTCTTCTGACATTGTCATTCACTTCCATGTATATTGTCCTTGTCTGCCTTGTCAGCAGACATCCTCTAGAATGTGAGCTCCCAGATCGTGGGGACTTGACTGTCCTTTTCACACTGACTCCTCGCTTCTGGAACAGCTCCAGATGCAATGGGCACTCAGTAAACACCTGGTGAAGGGGTGAACGGGCAGTTTCCCAGTTCCTAGTTCTAGTTCACAGGGAGCCAGCTGTCGTTTGTTTCCTGCCCTTGGATGCTGCAAAATAGCCGCGTCCTTAAAATAACTTGTTCTTTTCCTTGATCTTTTTTGAGTGGCTTCTTTTACGTACCAACAAAAGGGCCGAACAGGAACACACGTAGGAATCTAAGTCAGTAGAAGGGCCGGATGAAGGCCAGGGAATGTGACAGCTAGGTCAGTCTCTAATAAGAAGAGCCACAGGTTTGTGAATGTTAGAACAGATACATCGAGAAGGAATAGCCATTATGTAAGACATTAGCCTACTCCTGTTGGTGAACATCAGTCAACCGAAGATTTTATTCCTTCATGCAATATTATGCACTGCCTCTCTTCCATGTGCGATCTCTGAGCTGGGCCAGAGATCCAGGGATAAATAAGGGGCAGCTCCAGCCCTGAGGGAAGGCCGTATGCAGAGAAGATGCAGGTAATAGTTCATAACAGGAGGTGTGTGCTCTGTAGCAATAAAAGATCATGCATGCTAGGGGCCCTGCAGGGCTTTAAGGAGATACCGTTTGCACTGGCCTGTGAGGTGACAAAGGAATGGAGGTCATTCCAGGTAGAGTAAGCAACAGATGCAAGACAGGGAGATACAGAGCTAGCATATCAAGTTCTGAGGCTCAATTCCAGCAGGGCCAAAATTCAGGGTGTTCATGGGCTGATAGCAGGAGATGATATTGGACCAGTAGCAAGGCACCAGATTGTATGGACCTATGCAAGGAGATACCATTTTAATTAGTAAGATTAAAACCCAGGATAGTAAAATCTAGTCCTCAAGTAAAGCCTAGTCCTCTAGTACAAACCAGGAAGGAACTCACTGGTGACCAGGATAGGACTATGCTCCCTCCTGGATTTTACCTCCCCTTGGGAACTCTCAATACTTACCCTGTCATTCCTGCCCTGGCCTCAGCAGACCCTTGTCCTTCAAGCTGAGGAGCTGGAACTGTATTCCCTAGGTGACCACACGTATGCACACACCGTTTCTCACATTGTCTTTGACTTTCTTTATGAGACTGCCTTCAAGGGAGATTAGCACATGTTAAAACTGAACAGGATTAATAATGAAGTGTATTGGAAGTTGAGTCCTGCTGGTCCCAGTCCTGGTTTCCTTGGATGGGTATCCAGTGTTGCCAAGACCAGCGCCATTGTTAACCTCATCAAGGACAGCTTGCCAGAGAGAGGCAGTGGGCCAAGAATCTTCCAAAGCGGCCTGTTGAGTCAGTTGATGGAGATATTAGAATCACAAGGGGCTTCAGTTAACTTATTTAACAAGAAAGACATTCATAGAACAGTTTGATTTTAATGAAAACAAACCTTTAGGCAGGGAGGGTACTTTGCCCTTTCAGAAACTCACATTATAGATGCAAGCCTGGGTGAAATTTTTTCTCCCTGTTCTGGCCATTTGCTGCAGTTTATCAACTCTGTTTAGGTTTTGGTCAATGCTCCCACTCACTTTCATTTTCATAATCTTAGTAAGCACTTACTGTATTTTATCTGAAGTATCATGACAGTTTCCCAACTGGTCATGCAGTTCTATCTCCACTTATTGTTGCTGGCTTGATCTCCCTAAAGTACAGCTTTAAACATGTCATGCCCTGCTCCTAAACACTCCATGACTCCCCACTGACTATAGAATGAACCTTACCCAACTCTTTCACTCTCTCTGTTCTTCTGATTGTAACATCCATTACACTGTCTCCATGTCCCAACTAAACTAAAATACAGTACTCTTCTGTAACAGCATGTTTATTCTGCTTGGAGTATTTTTTTTTTCTCTAGCTCTCCTGGGTTCAAATACTACCCAACCTTCAAAGCTTACTTCAAAAGCTCACAATTCCATGAAACAATCTCTCATTCTCTTGCTGGGATGGAATCTCTCTCATCTGGTACCTCCCATAGCACATGACCTTAGATTTCTCTTATAGAGCTTACAACCTTACATTTTGTGCTAGAGTGATATTTGCATATGTTAAGAATAAAAGTTTGGTGCCTTATCTTTGAATCTCATGTAGCCCCTAGTGTGGTGTCTTGCCCTCCACTGGCAGCTAGTTTGTTAAGCTAATTAGTCAAGTATTTCGTTTTACTTAGAACTCCCACCCCAGGTATAACTTCGATCAGGGTCACCGCTGCAGTGTTATGTATAGCTGTCAAGTGAAAGTGCACATCAAAGACTTTGTTTTGCTTTTCTATTTTGTGTGGGAGCTGGCAGTTGGTTGTTTGGGATTTTCGGCGAAGGCAAAATGAAGAGGTGCCAATCTGTAAAATGTGACCTGGAAATTAACTTGCCTCATTGCTCTGAAGGCGCGCTTCTTGGCACAAAAGCACAGCTTTGGAATTGCAATCTGAGCTCCCTTTCCCGAGTCCCTAATTACTCATGTGTGCTTCTTTTGTTGAAAGTTTTTTTTTCCCCTTTCTTGGACTTTTGCCCTGTGTAACAGCCCCGAACACCCTAGCACTGGAGACACATTTGTTTCATCAGCTTTCACTCCAAAAGGATTTTAAAGAGTCAATTTGTTTAAGCAAACTTTTAATTTGGTTTTGTTTTTCTCTTCAGGGACTTTATTTGTAAGACTGTAATGCATGTGCACAAAATCAGATGATTAAAATGATTGAAATGCCAGGAAACAGAAAGCAAGCTCTGCCTCAGGGGATGTTGGGACAAGCTCACTGCATACACCCTAGATGGATATATTGGCTATTTTCATGTTTGTGGCAGCAAATATTAAATTATTAAAGTATTCATATCAGGTTGGATGCTTTTAACCAAAAGAAAGGAAATAAGTGAATAAAATCAGTCCAAATAATAGATATTTATTTCACAAAACATGACGTCCAGAGGTAGACAATTCCAGCAGCTCATGGTGTCAGCAAAAGTTGAGCTCTTGCTATCTCTCTGTTCTTCCCATCGGTCGGTAGTAACTCTCTTTAAGCAAAAAATGAATGGCATGGCTGCGAATGTTACTTCTTCACACAACTACATCCAAACACAAGGAAGTAGAATATGACAAAATGCATTTCTCACTCTGCTGCTCCTTTTTAATCATGGAGCAATATTTTTCCCAGAATTCTTTAACGGCTAAAGTCTCAATAGACTAAATTGAGTCATACGCTCATCCCTGAGCCAATCGTTGTCAAAGGGAAGACTAAAATTGTGGCTTGGCATAGATGAGTCAAATCATTCCCTGAGGCTGGGCACATTGTCACTTTACAAAATTTTTGAGTTCTGAGAATTAGAAAAGGGGGATATGGTTGTTGGGCAGCCAACCCACTACCTGTCAGCTGCCACCTACTGCTCTCCATCTAGTTCAAAACCAGGAAGGTACTTAGAGGCAGTAAATTGGAACTGATGGGAGTGAATGAAGGGCTTTTTATATATATATATATATATATTAATTCAAACCCAGTCCCATAACAATAATAACCCGCTGTTATCATTATTGTTACTATCATCAAAAGGGATGATGATGGAGGGTTGAATCTAAAAGATCAAGATTATCCACCTGATTTGAGCTGTAGCTTGTTTTATTGTCCCAAATATTTTTATACACAATTACTGAAAACATTTTCTCTTATATTCACCTAAATTAAGCTGAAAGGCTATCACTATTGCTTTCATGTTGATTATATATTAAATAGGGGTTTATGAATAATTATTGGACCTGGAGGCTTGTCCTGACTTGTGGGAAAACTTCTCTCAATCTGTCCATCATCATGAGCTTTCATTCATTCAAACTGAGTCACCCAACCTTTAGCTAGTCTGCTAGTCTCACTACAGCTATCGTTTGTCTTTTATCACTGTTTCACAGTATGGCTCCTTCTATCCTTAGGTTTTGTTGTTATTGTCCTTGCTCACCTCAAATTTGTTTTGTTTACATTCACATGGATTTGCTCTTCCCCCCTGTCTTGCATCCACACATTCACTGCAATGTTCTTTTAAATGTGTTGTGATCTAACATTGCCCACAGATATATAAATTCCTCCGAGGGAAACCTTCAAGGTTACAAATCACATGTAAGACTACAAATATCAGAGTGCTCTTTGAAGCTATGCTCCATTTTGAGCCATTTAAGAGACAGCAGTGGGAATGAGCACAGCAATTGAACAATTCAAGAAGGATGACTGAAATGCCAGAGAACAGAAAAATAGTTCAGCCTCAAAGAAAACTCAGAGGACCATAGGGGAAAATTCACTGCTAATACCACAAGGAGACACACAAGGAGGAGCACAAAAGCTGACAGAGGTCTGTTGTAGAAGGCTAATTTAGTTAAGAGAATGACACAGGAAAGATAACCACAAGGAGAAACAATGGAGCAGAAGTTGATTGCACACTAACTCAGAAGACATTCTTTGAAACTCTAGGCCAGCAGTGTCCAACCTTTTGGCTTCCCTTGGCTGCATCAAGTAACCTTTTGACTCCCCTGGGACACATCAAGTAAAGAGGAATTGTCTTGGGCTGCACGTAAATTATATAATATAGTCAGTGTATGCACATAATTAGATACATAATAATGTAGATACACAACAATAAGACTTTTTATTTTTTATTATAAAATTTAGAAAAATGAGAACAATGTAAAACTAATAGGAAATTTGACCTCATTTTTGTAAAACTAATCTATCAATGTCTGATTCCAAAAGTGGTTGCAATTCTTAGTGAGTTCTCAAGGTGCTCATCAGAAATGTTTGATCTAATTTTGCTCTTCTTATGCTTCATAATTGAAAACAGCTGCTCACAAATGTAAGTGCTGCCAAAAAGTGATGTCATGAATAAGACATCATTGTGAATTTCAAAAATGGAACTATGCACAGGGTCACAAAGAAAACAAATGCTTAAAAAACACATGATGTTAAAAGATTTTTGTGGGGCTGCATTACTAACTGTCCTGGGCTACATGCAGCCCGTGGGCCATGGGCTAGACATGTCTGCTCTGGGACTTTAAGTCACTTTAATAGAACGTTAAGGTTTGTTTCTGCTTCTCCCATTTTTCTCCATGGCCTGTTATCCACTCACCTCATCATTAGATTTAGCAGTGAAACAGAAATGGAATGTGGAATAATACTTAATAGTTTCTCAAATAAAAAAGAACCACCCTAACTCCAAGCAAGATCTTTCTCCAAATTTAGTTTCCTTGAAATC
Source organism: Tarsius wallacei (assembly GCA_963574415.1). NCBI lineage: Eukaryota > Metazoa > Chordata > Mammalia > Primates > Tarsiidae > Tarsius > Tarsius wallacei. The sequence continues at coordinate 6,170 of CAUYQG010038145.1, read as the reverse complement.
TTCTAATAATATATAATGAAGAATGAAACAGGAAACATTTCATGGACATGCTGGCATATTATTTCACTTTACCTCTGTAAACTTCCAAATCTCCGACCAATTTTGTTGCCTGCTCTTTCATTTTCTCCTTTCTTAACACCCCAGCACTACCATCTATGCATTTTGACACGACTCATCTCCCAGATTCAAAAATAACAATAATAAATGCTAAGCAAAAACCATCTCCTGTGTATATAGAGGCCCTGAGTTTGTCTTAGCCAACACTTTAAAACCTAAGTGACATGATGCAATAGAGTCCCAGACCTAGAGCAGTAGACTTGGCTCTGTGCCAGCTCCATCCTACATGTGCTTTGTTTTCTCATACGTAAAATGAGGACAGGAGGTTTAACTAGATGATCGTACACAAAGACCTCCTCTCTCACAGGCAGGATGGCCGATGAGTAAGAGAAGAGCTTCTGGAGCCCTCCCTCGTCTATACAAGAGATTCTAACACAGCCTCTCTTGTAAACCTAGTAACCTTGGGTAAGACCCTTCAGCCCCCTGTGTCTTGGCTTCCCCATCCGTAAAATAGGCAAGGTTAAGAGCCCTATCTGGTGAGAGTGTAATGAGATGTAAAGAATTAACATATGCAAAGTGCTTAGAATGGTGCCCAGCAAATAAATTCTATATAAGTAGCTGTAGCAGATTCTTTTGTTTTTAACAGCTTTATTGAAATGTAATTTACATGTCACACAATTTGCCCATTGTAAGTGTTTAATGCAATGGTTTTTAGTATATTTACAGAGTTGGGCAGTCATTGACACAACCGAATTTATAACTTTTTTATTATCACCTCAAAGAAAAATTCCATATTCATTAGCTGTCCCCTCCAGTCTCCCCACATCTTACCCCCAGCCCTAGGCAACCACTAATCTACTTTCTGTCTCTACAGCTTTGCCTACTCTGGAGATTTCATATAAATAGAATCATATCATATGTGGTCTCCTGTGACTGACTTCTTTCACAGAATATAATGTTTTCAAGGTTCATCTATGTTGTATCATGATTCAGTACTTCATTCATTATTATTGCTAAATAATATTTCTCTGTATGAATATACCTATTCATCAACTGATGAATGTTTCCACATTTTGGAATACTTTGAACAGTGCTGCTATGAACATTCAACTACAAATTTTTATGTGGACAAATGTTTTCATTTCCCTTGGGTATAAATCTAGAATTGAAATTGCAGGGATCTATGGTAACTCTGTGTTCAATCAGCTGATGAACCACCAGACTGTTTTCCAAAATGACTGCATCATTTTTCATTCTACACCAGTAGTGTATGAAAGTTCCAATTCTTCCAGATCTTTAACAACATTTGTTGTTATCTGACTTCTTATTCTAGCCATCCAAGTTGGCGTGAAGTACCATCTCACTGTGGTTTCGATGTGTGTGGCCCTAACGTCTAATGATGCTGAGCATCTTTGCATGTGCTTGTAGGTCATTTGTAAATTATAAATTCTTATAAAATATCTACCACTGGTGCTTCAGGATAACTTATCCAGCCAGAGACACTCTGATGGTAGACCCAGATCCTACATTCCCGTAAGAGTTTGAGGATTCAATTCACTACATCTTGGCCCTTGCGATGTGAAGACACTAGCCAAGTTCCCGATGTTACATCAACCAAGGGAAACTGGAAGAGTAGGATATTACACCTTGAGTTCGAACAGAACCTTATTTAACCTCCATTTCTACCCAAACTTTGATTCTATAAAAACCTAGAAACCTTATGACATTCTTTTTATTCTTCTAAAGGCCACAATTATCCAATTCTGCTGCTTTATCTTTTTCATATGTGTAAGCCCTGCCGCTGTAAAGTCTTCAAGGGTATGGAACATTTATATTTGTCATTATACACATGGCAGTACATACTGTCTGAGAAGGTCAAAGTCTTACCACATCCTAAAAGGGAGCCTCCTTAAAGTAGCCAAAGCAGTTTAAACTGGGTTTGTGACTTTGAACAAATTAATTGACTTCCATTTCCTTATTGGTCAAATGGGATTCATAATATCTAATTTGTAGAGATTATGTGAGAAGCAAATGAGATGATATATATAAAGTATTTGGCATAGCACTCAACAAATAATAAGCCCAGAATAAATGTATAAATATGTATCAACCAGCTTATACCTACCTTAAGTAATTCTGTTTAAAGTCACATGCAGGTTGACTCTCTAACCTCATGGGGTCAGTGGTGCACACCAGGACTCAAGATATGGGTTGCCCAAGAATACAATTTGCTGGGAGGTTGAAAAATAAGAGAGAGGAACTCCAGATCCACTAGGGACTAAATGGGCAAAGCTGAATTTTCAGGAGAACTTCCATTTCACAATGCGCAGAGGCGAAGGAGCCAAGGCAGAAGGCACTGGGCAATCCAGGGAAGCCCCCATCTTCATGCCTTCCCGGAATGGCCTGGGCCCTCCTTGGATACTACTGGGGTTTCTCCCTTAAGCATCAGAAGAAAAAGCAAAGCACAGCAAAGTTCTCCAGATCTGAAGAGAAGCACCACATCTCAGACAACTAAATGAAGCAATCTCCAGAGACGTGATCTCTTTTCTTCCTCATACTTCCCTTACCATGGGTTTACAACAGAACCCTCCTCGTGAAGACTGGAATGAACGCTTGGCACTTGAGCAGACTGGTCACTTGCTGCCATCTATGGGTAGAACATTAAAAGTGACCTACGGAGAAATTAAAATTTCATGCATTCATTATTATACATTTAAATGTTATTCTACAAAAAGTACCAAAGAAGCTTTTTGCTCATTCACTGTTTTTCTTAATATGCAGAAATACGAGAAGGAAGATTTAGATCTAGCAACCCTACTACAAAATTCAGCTCTGAGAACAGAGATTCAAATTGTGCAATTGATTTGAAAAATAAGCCCATTACAGCCTTTAGCTGGGAGCAAGTTAAAAAAAACAGAAATAAAATTAGGCTAAGGGATTTTTGATAACAAAAGTTATCATTATTTTAACTAAAAATTAGCTCATCAAAATCTACTATAGCAGAAAAAGTCCATTTATCATTACTGCCATAGAATTAGAACCTTCACAATCATTTTAAATGGCACTTTCTCTCCACAGCTAGAAACTCTTGTATCCAGAGACAGGAAAATGGACTTTAATGAGCAAAGCTCAATCGTGTCCTGAAATATTTATACCATCTTTGCAAACAACTGTAAAACATTTACCAGTGCTGCCTCCAAACATACTCTTGAAAAGGATAGAAAACAATTCACCAACCAACAAACGTACAAACACAAAGTTATTTTGACTTATTTGGTCTGACAATTTTAGATAATTTTAAAGTCTGGGGTAGGTTGAATAGAAAAAGAAAAAGGAGGAATGGCAACTTTAGTTGGGAAGATGCCGTATGCATGTAATTCTTAAAGCATCCATCATATTTCTGGTTGATAGGCCTATCTTTTAGCTAGATATACGATCTTAGAAAGCAGAAATTATATTTAATTTATTCTTGCATATTTGAGAGCTATCCTAGTGCCCGAAATTTAGACAATAGATATCTGTAGAAATCTAGTCAATCAAAATGTATTTTCTACCTACTACATGCCAGTTGCTGTTCTAGATGCTTGCTCTGGGGACTGTTGCAGGTGAAAGAAAGGAGGGAGGGCAGAAGGGAAGGACGGAGGGAGGGAGGGAGGGAGAGAGGGAGGGAGGGAGGAAGGAAGGAAGGAAGGAAGGAAGGAAGGAAGGAAGGAAGGAAGGACGGAAGGGTGGGTTTCAGTATGTGTTGAAATAATGTCTTCTAATTTTAGCAAAATGCAGTCATAATATAAGGCAGGAAAATAGTACCTTGTTGAATGTATAAGCTCAAACAAGTGTCTTTTGATTTGGCTAATAAGTTTACCATAGTGTAAGCCTGTATCGCCAAGAAAATGCAATACATTAAAGCTAAACTTTGTGAAATACGTTAACTAAATTTAAGTAGTTCAGTTTATTACTTTCAGCTGAGGAAGGTAACAATGTCAACTTTAAGAAAAATAGAAGTAGATTCTCAATCCACTTTATTTACAGCTATATCTCTCTAGCACTTGGTACAGTTTTTGGCACATAACACTCAATACATATCTAATGAATGAATATTAATACCATACCCTCCTACGAGAGGCATTGTCTGGCATACTTGTAAAACTGAGGCTTTCGGAGAGATGGAATGATCCTCTCAAGGTCATCTACAAGAAACCACTGGAATTTCAACTGGCATCCCAGAACTGGATTTCTAAGATCCTGAGGTTAGTCATTAGACCAGACCATGTTATACCGCCCAGATCTGAGCCTAGTCTTACTGATGCCAGCAAATAAATACAAAGAAACAAGTACAGTGAATCCACAGCTGTGTCACCTGCCTTTGTTGCAGAGCCTTACTCCGTTCATCTTCTGTCTGATGCTATCTGAAGGGTTCCATGATAATCACTGAATTACATAACCACCCAAATGAGATTGTTCTTCCATCTGTTAAGGGCCATCAGAGCCCCCGTGCAATGAATTTCAATTTAAGGAGCTTTATGTCCCATCTGGAGCAAGAGGATTCATTCCTATATAAGAGGAAAAGAGCATTGTGATTTTAACCTGGTTTTAATGGAAATGACTCAATTCAAATTTAAAAATTTTAATGGTATTTAAATATTGTATGTTTCAGCACACTGAGAGAGAATCAACTTGCCAACAATTATTTTTAAAGTTGCATTTTCACAGCAGTAAGTGCTCATTAAACATAAACCATATATACAAGAACACTCACTGCAGTACTGTTTGTAACAGGAAAAAACTTGGAACTAACCCAAATGTCCATCAAAAGAGATGGGATGAAGAAACTGTATTATGTTCATACCATGCAGCTATTAAAAAGAATGAGATAGATCTACATATGCCAATGTGACAAGATGTCAAAAATATCACAATAAATGAAAAAAAACAAAATGCAAAACATTATACATGTGTTTAATACTGACAGTGACTGCAATAAATGTCAGTATATGCATATCAAAAATCTGGAAGAATATACAACAAACTATAAACAGTAATTACTCTGGGAATTAACATTATGGAATAATTTCACTTTTAATTTGATACATCTCTACATCATGTAAAATGTTTACAATGACCATATATTACTCCAGTAATTTAAAAAATAGTTTTTATTTTCTTTTAAATATGAAAAAGTATAATAAATAACTTTAAATTTAAATGTAATAAATACCTCAAAGTTTAAAGCGACAGTTTATGTATAAACTGAATATGATCCTTTTGGAGCATTACAAAAGTTTATATTATATAGTCCAGTAATCTTTAATACAAAAAAACTTTATTCATAAAGATATTTGTTACATTGCTGACATAATAGCAAAATGATGGTTAAATAAACTGCTAGTCTCAATAAAATATTACATAGTCATTTATACTGTGTTAGGAAGACAACAAAGTACTTATTACCATGTTGAATATAAAATTCATTATTCAAATATGTTCAGTAAAATACCTCAGTGGAAAAGAAAATAGAAACTTACCAGAGCAAAAAGTAATGTTAATTAAATGGTGCCACTCTTGGTTACTTTTCTTCTTTATACATTTTTTATATTTTCTTTTTTTTTTTTTTAATTTTTGAGCTGGGGTCTCTGTCACCCAGACTAGAGTGCAGTGGCATAATCATGGTTCAACCACAGCTCCCAACACCTGGGTTCAAGTGGTCCTCCTGTCTTAGCATCTCAAGTAGCTAGGACTACACTTGCCACTACACCCAGCTAAATTTCTTTCTCTTTTTTTTGTAGAGACAAGGTCTTACTATATTGCCCAAGCTGGTCTCGAACTCCTGAGCCCAAGATTCTCTCACCTCTGCCTCCCCAAGTGCAGGGATTATAGGCATGCACCACTGCGCCTGGCTACATTTTTAAAATACTTTCTAATTAATCATGTACTACTATGTTTGTAACAGAAAAGAGTGCAATCACTGCTGTTGATTTTTTTTTTTTTTTTTGAGTTGGAGTCTCACTCTGTCGCCCAGACTGGAGTGCAGTGGCCGCTCCCGGCCACCGCAGCCTCGACCTGCTGGGCTCCGGTGATCCTTCCGCCTCCGCCTTCCAAGTAGCTGGAACTACAGG
>CAUYQG010038143.1:0-45232 GCA_963574415.1 Tarsius wallacei | reverse complement strand
CAACTCACCACTTGCCTACCTGGCATCTCTCCAATAACTACCATTCTGGGGACTGTGGATTAAACTGATAAGGAAAGCTAAACCATTTTACACAAGAGCCGCCTTATTTAGAGAACTATACACTCGCTTATATACAGAAACACACAACAAAATACGACAGAGAATGCTTTACCTAGAATATGCACCCCAAAAATCTGATATTTCATTTTCTCTTTTAGATGAAGTACTCTCTGAATTCTCTTTCAGTAAGACTATGTTTCTGGTGAGTTCAGTGAACCATGTATTTACATTTTATCTTGGTTTGTGATCACTCAACTGATCAAAGTCAAACATCAACCAATCAGAACTGCCTCATTTGCATGGTGGGAGCCCTAATGCATGATGGGAATCCTAAAATGTACCCTAACTGAAGAAAGGTCATACTTCACTGAGTAGACTCCTCAGGCCACTGGCTCATTGAGGACAGCTCCCTTATTGCCGTTCTGCCTGCTGTGTCCCTTGTAGAGTACTCAATGAACCTGTTTTTCTACTCTAATCTGACTTAGGTGAATTCTTTCATCTCCCATCTGGTCACAACCTGCAACACCTACTTAAAGAGTCTAAAGGACTCTGTTTATCTCTGGCTTGACAGATTCTATTTCAGACATCAACTTCCCCCATAGTCTTGGATACATACCAGGTGTAACTTTATTTAAGGATGCTGGTAATAAACTAACACAAGAGAACTTACAAGCCCTCGATATTCATGAGTTCCCCAAACTCAGAAATACAATAACATATAATTTACCTTGTGTTTCATACTATAAATATGACTGAAAACGTGAGGGATCCCTTCAACCCTTAAAGGCTTACTTCTCAAAAAAGAGTGAAGGATTTTTGCATTGGCTGGATTATTCTCTGAAATAACTTTAAAAGTTTTTTCTTATTTCCATATGGAAATTCATTCATGGCCATGACCTAGCCACCCGTTAGTCTGCTTAATACTTCCATTTTCTAGGTCTTCGTCACTTCCACCTTTAATGCCAGCACTTGACTTTCTCTGGGGAGTCATTCCCAGAATGAAGGTGGCACGTTTTTATCATACTCTGAAAATTAACCTCATCCACACATGGAAGGGACTTTGTCATGGCTCCCTGAGATTGAGATCATAGGCGGTGGTCTTGGCTCACTCACTAGTGAACCCACTTACTCCTGTAGCCAACTTGTAAATTCAAGATTCAAACGCATGCACTTAAACTTGGCAGAACTACACATTTCTTGCTCTCTCACACTTTTGAAGTTCTTTGAAATACACAAGATGTTAAATCTGCAAACACCAGGCATCTATTAAAGAACCAAATACATGTTCTTCACAGTAATGGCTATGCTGGGAAACAGTACTAAGGTTTATTACAAAAACACACCCAATCCATTGCTCGAAAGGTTTTTGAAGCTCAGTTTTGAAATAACCATCAGAATCAGCTTACAAGTCTCATCAGAAAACAGAGCCCAAGAGTTTACAGTCATGTACATATATCCCAAGGATGTAACACTCGGCGTGACAATCAACTACTTTAGCCACTAGACTAGGCTCTGTATGTTTTCCCACTTCCTACAGAAGTCCAATCCACCAAAATAAGTTGCCACCAAATAACAGTAATCGTAAAAAATGTGGAAAATGACAGAAATTTTTGGGAAGATGAAAATGTTCTATATCTTAATTCTGGTGGTAGTTAGACAAACATACACATTTATCTAAACTCGCATAGGTATATACTGACAATTTGTGAATTTTTTAATCTAAATGATACCTCAATTAAATTTCTTAAATGTGTGAATTCTCAAGAAAATTTCCAAAGAGGAATTTTCCATATCTTAAGTATGAAAATAAACATATGAAGCTTTTGATGACTCTAAAGGAACAAAGAAACAACACTCACTTTTATTATTTAGAGAACTATACACTTATATACAGAAACAAATAACAAAATACGACAGAGAATGTTTTACCTAGAATATGCACCCAAAGCATCGGACATTTCATTTTCTCTTTTAGATGAATGTACTATCTGGATTCTCCTTCAGTAAAACTGTGTTTCTGATGAGTTCATTGAGCCATTTACATTTTATCTTGGTTTGTGACCACTCATATGCATCTGTCAGATGCCTAGTTAGACAGAATAAAAGTCCAGTGTGTAGCCATAAATCAAGCTACTTGGTTCATCTAGGTATTTCATCCTTGTTTTCAACATGACTGTCATCACGAATGCTCAACTAAGTCAACTGACCTAGTCATAAGGCCAGTTCATGGGTCACTAATACTGGACTTTAAAAATAGTTCTCCAAACCCAGCAGGATTTCTCCAACAACATTTCAAACCTCAGGAGATTTGCTTTGGTCACAGTGCATGAATAGTAATGGCAGCCTGAATTCACTTTCCATACTTCAGTCACCTGCTTTGGTCATAAACCAGCGAAACTCAAAACAGTGCTGGGTCTATTGGCAAAGATCAAAACACCAGGAAGTCATTACTGATTTGTTTGGGTGGCTCTAAACTGTAAAGGTGAAGTGTAACAGGTTTATATTCTGGCTCACAAACTCTTAGAAATCACTTTCTTTCACTGAGCAATTATTACTGGAATAAAGTCTTAGCATCACTCCCATATAAGAGCTATATTTTCAAGTCAGACCCCAGTTAGGACATTTATTGGTCAACAAATGAGTTAGGTCTCCCAAAATAGTCCTAATACACCATCAACATCTGTGAATATCATTAAGTTCACACCTGCAATCAAAACCACAAATTCTCCAAAAAAACAACTCAGAGGATGGGGCGCTGCCATGACAGTCTCTCCTTTGTAGACAAAGAATGGTAAAAACCATTTGTTTTCAATCCACACTGCTTTTATAAATCTTGCTGAAGCAACAAAAATAGCTGTGTCATGCAGAGATGATGGAATTGCCTTTTACTATGCCATCAGAACAAAAACCTCCAAAAGCAGAATGTTTCCATCTCCCACCTAACCACATTCACAAGCAAATCCCTAAAATGCAAAGTCAAATCACACACAAGTTTTTCCATGGCTTTCTGCATCTAGAATATCTGTGAATTCAAGGTGTGGTTGATGAATTGAGGACCTATAATGTTCCTTAAAAAATAAACCAGCCAAAATAATCAATTTACTCTTATGTTTAATTGAGCTTAATAAGCATCTGTTATGTTAGCACTGTGTTAACTACTATCATAGAAGAATTTTGGAGAAGTTTAAGGTATAGTATCATCCCTTAATGAACTTACAATGTCATTGAGAAAAGCCATGTACACATTAAACAACTGCCTGCGTGATCCTGAGCAAAATCCACAACTTCTCTGGGCCTCAGCTTCCTCATTTGTAAAATAAAGAAGTCAGAACAGATGATTCCTGAGGCCCTTCTGGGTCTCAAATTCTATAAACCAGGGGTCCCCAACCCCTGGGCCGAACCAGTACCAGTCTGTGGCCTGTTAGAACTAGGCCTCACAGCAGGAGGTGAGCAGTGAGCAAACAGAGTTCTGTCTTCTGTCAGATCGGTGTTGGCATTAGATTCTTATAAAAGCGCAAACCCTATTGTGAACTGCACACGCGCGGGATCTAGGTTGCGTTCCTAATGCCTGATGATCCCCTCCCCACCCACTCCGTGGAAAAACTGTCTTCCACGAAACTGGTCCCCGATGCCAAAAATGTTGGGGACCGCTGTCGTAAACCTTTTGCCATGACACCGAGACCCACTTAGAAAACAATGCAAGACAATATATGGTCAAGTCCAAATGCACACTATAAAATAATCAATGCCATAGGAGATCAGGGCAGAGAGAGAGATCAGTTTGGGGTTGACACAGGTTTTTTTTGGAAAAATAAGTTTCATTTTGGACTTGGAGGATGGGTAGATTTTGAAAGTGGGGGAGTCACTGTTTACTGAGAGAACAGAAGACTTGGGCAGGGTGACTGAAAGTTCTTGTTTTGGAGGGGCAGGGAAGATGAGGAATTTGTATTTGTCACTGTAAATAAAGGTATTACATGTTGCCAAGTGGTGGATTTAAGCAGGGGAAGTGACATGATCCTATTAACCTGTTAGTCAGATCACACCATTGTCTTCTCAGAATCATGCCACAGCACCCCGTCTCTCTCCCATGAAAGCCACAGTCCCTGCACTAGCCTGCAAGGCTTGCATCATCCGCTCCCCTGTCCCCAGGAGCTCTCTCACCTTGTTCCTACTTTTCTCTCACACCAGCCTCCTTAGGCTGTTCCTCAAACACCAGGCATACTGCAAGCTTTTGCACTTGTTCTTCCTCTACCCGGCCCTCTCCTGCCCAGGTATCTGCATGCGTGGTTACTCCTTCATATATTTGCTCAAATCTCGCTTTCTCAATGAAATCTTCCTGATCATCTCATCTAAAATGGCAGCCCACCCATTCCATACACACAGAGAGACACAATGACTCTCTCTCTCTCTCACGCACACACACCTCTTCCGTTCTACTTCCTGTTCTACTTTTTTCCATAACACCTACCACATGATAACTTATTTATTTTGTAAAATGTCTGTCTCTATCCACTACCCTCTTCCCCCAGGTAGAGTTGAGTGTAAACTCCATGAGGGCAGGGAGTTTTGTCTGCTTTATTCACTGCAGTATTTCCAAAGTTTATTTTGTCTGGCACAAAATAGGGGCCGAGGAACTGTATGTCCAGTAAGTAAATAAATGATGAATATAATGAAAAAGGAGTGAGATAAACTAAGCTCACAGGTTGAACTGCAAGGGGTAGAGCCCAGAGACTATGGGGCATAAGGTTATGAAAGCTTGAACTAAAGGAAGGCAAGGGGAAGAGAACAAGGGCCAATTTGGAGAGAGTACATCAAGAAGTAACAACCCAATGTGGACTCCTCTAATCCATGGGCATAGCACGTTTCTCCTTTTGTTTTTGACCATATTATCCAAAGTAATCTACAGATTCAATGCAATCCCTATCAAACTACCAACATGTTTTCACATAATTAGAAAAAAAAATTCCTAAAATTAATACGGAATCAAAAAAGAGCCAGAATGGCTAAAGCAATCCTAAGCAAAAACAACAAAGCTGGGGGTGCCAATTACCTGACTTCAAACCGTGCTATAAGGCTATAGTAACTAAAACAACATGGTATGGTATAAGAGCAGAAAGGTGGACCAAGGGAACAGAATAGAGAACTCAGAAATAAACCCAAATACCTACAACTAACTGATATTTGATGAAGTATACAAAAACATATACTGGGGAAAAGACACCTTATTCAACAAATGGTGCTGGGAAAGTTGGATAGTGACACACAGAAAAATGAAACTTGATTTCTATCTTGCCCTGTATACAAAAATTAACTCAATATGGATTAAAGACTTAAATGTCAGACCTGGAACCATAAAAATCCTAGACATCACCCTAGGTAAAGAATGTATGGCTAAAACCCCAAAAGCAAATGCAACAAAAACAGAAATAAATACAGAGGACTTAAACTTATGTTTCTGCAAAGCTAAAGAAATAATCAACAGAGCAAATAGGCAACCTACAGAATGGGAGAAGATACTCACAAACTCTATATCTGACAAAGGACTAATAATCAGAATCTACAAAGAACTCAAATTAGCAAGAAAAAAGCAATGTCCCCATTAAACAGTGGGCAAACAGCATGAACAGACATCTCTCAAGAGAAGATATACAAATGGCCAGCAAACATATGAAAAAAGATCAACATCACTAATCATCAAAGAAACACAATTAAAATCACGAGATACCACCTTACACAAGTCAGGATGGCCATTATTTTAAAAATCAATAAACAAGAGATGCTGACGTGGATGCGGAGAAAAGGGAATGCTTATACACTGTTGGTGGGAGTGTAAATTAGTATAGCTCTATGGAAATCAGTATGGAGATTTCTCAAAGAACTAAAAGTACATTTATCATTTGATCCAGCAATCCCACTACTTGGTATCTACCCAAAGAACAGAGGTCATCATATAAAAAAGATACCTGCTCTTGCATGTCCATTACGCACAATTCACAATTACAAAGACGTGGCATCAACCTAAATGCCCATAAACTGATCAGTGGATAATGAAGATGTGATATACATACACCATGGAATACCATTCAGTCATAAACAAAGAATGAAATAGTGTCTTTTGCAGCAAATTGGATGGAATTGGTGAACATCAACCTAAGTGAACTAACTCAGGAACAGAAAACCAAACACATGTTCTTGTGTATAAGTAGAGTCAAACTAAGGACCTGCAGAGGCAGAGAGAGTGGTACAATGAACACTGGAGAGACTCAGAAGAGGACGCGGGAAGAGATGGAGGGATGCAATATCACCTATTGGGTATTATGTGCACAGGTAGGGCACACTTAAAGCCCTGACGTCTTTGCCACTCTACAATGCAACCACAGAACCCCAAACAATTTGTACCACCTAAAGCTATTGAAAGAAAGAAAGAAAATCCCACAAAAAAGAAGTAATAACCAAAAGGGGCTGTTAGCTAATGCAGTATTCAGGCATGGATGAAAGGAAAGATATTCACCATGGGAGTTGGGAGAATGTTTTAGGGCAAGAGGAACTGAAAATAAAATGATGCATAGCTTTATAAACAAGTATCAGTCTGATTTAACTTCAGTTGTTTCCATACATAATTGATTGCAATTTTCTTCCTGCTTCCATTTCTTAGAATGGCTAAAAGGAAACTCAAAAACAAGGAAGTGGAAAATGCACAGCGTGCCATGCCTTCCTTTTAAGGCAACGTCAGCCAGGATGCTGGGCAAAGCTTCACACATTTCACAATTTGTTCTCGATCAGCTCTCGAGAACACAAAATACAGGAAACACAGATCCTGTTCTTCTGGTTTTTTCTTTTTTCTTCTTCTTCTTCTCTTCACTATATTTTCTCCTCCCTCAAAACAGTGATCAGTGCAGATTATAAGAAATATTTCTAAGATCAGCCTGGGTGTGATAAACATACTGAAAATGCAAAAAGAAAGAGAGCTTGGGATTCAGTCTCTACCCATCTGTACAGATGTAAAGACTTGACTAGAGCCACAGCAAGAAAACACTGTATGTGTAAGACTGGTATCTTATTCATATATATACATTTTATTTTTATGAGCTGGAGTCTCACTCTGTTGCCCAGGCTGGAGTGCAGTGGCATGCTCATGGCCATTGCAATCTCAACCTGCTGGGCCTAGGTGATCCTTCCGCCTCAGCCTTCCAAGTAGCTGGAACCACAAGCATGCACCACCATGCCCGGCTGATTTTTTTGATTTATTGTAGAGACAAGATCTCACCATGTTGCTCAGGCTGGTCTTGAACCCCTGAGCTCAGATAATCCTCTCTCCTTGGCCTCCCAAAGTAATGGGATTACAGGCATGAGCCACTACGTCTGGCTTATTCATACATTTCTTAAGAAATTCTGAAAACATGGTACACTAACATCCAGTCATGCAATATTACTTGGAACCATATGTAATATCTTCAAGAGGAAAAAAAAAGGTGGACGGTCCTTGGCTCTCTTGACCGAAGAAATCTCAAGTGCAGTTGAGAAGCTAGCTGTATGTGGACAGGATATATGTAGTCTATATGTGAGCTTGAAAAGAGAGCCCTCTTTAAAAATTCCATATTTTTGAAGGAATATGCTTGATTAAGTTTGCTTCCATATTTATCTTTCTGTATTTTAAATACATACCCCAAATTAACCCTAAACCAGTGGTTCTCTACTAGGGGTGGTTTTGCCCTCCAGGGCACATTTGGCAACATCTAGAGATATTTTAGTTGTCATAACTGTGGGGAGGAGGGGTTGTGATATCCAGTATGCAAAGGTCAGATGCTGTGGTCTGAACGTCTGTATTCCCCCAAAATCCGTATGTTAAAATCTAATCATGCCAGGCATGGTAGCTTACATTTGTAATCCCAGGAATTTTGGGAGGCCTCCACCTCAAAGGATTGCCTGAGCCCAGGGCTTCAAGACCAGCCCAGGCAACTTGCTGAGACCTTGTCTCTACTATAAATAAAAAACATTAGCTGTGTGTGGTGGCCTGTAGTTCCAGCAACTTGGAAGGCTGAGGCAGAAGGACTGCGTGATCCCAGCAGGTAAAGGCTGTAATAGCCATGTGCATGCCATTGAACTCCAACTTGGGCAACAGAATGAGACTCCAACTCAAACAAACAAACAAACAAACAAACAGAAAACCTAATCATCAGTGTGATGATATGAGATGTGGGATCTTTGGGAAGGTGATTAGGTCATGAGGGCAGAGCCTCCACAATTGGGATTAGTACCCTTATAAAACACCCCAGGGAGCTGCCTTCCCCCAAGGGAGGACTCCGTGTGAAGCACTATCTAGCTATAAACAAGGACACAGGTCCTCACCAACACCAAATCCTGACCTTGTACTTCCTAGCCTCCAGAGCTATGAGAAATAAAATTTCTGTTGTTTATAAACTATTCAGTTGATGATATAGCTGCCCAAGTGGAATACAACACCAGAGAAATTGTGTACAGGATAGCCCCTGCCACAGAGAGTTATCTCATTCAAAATGTCCACAGAGAGTTATCTCATTCAAAATGTCAACCGTGCTGGGGCTGAGACATTCTGTCCTACATAATGTCTGATACAGATCCCCAAATTATCATAAATAGCTTGTTGAGTCCAGGTGTGTCCTTCATAGAAGACTAAGGAGAACAAGAGTGGATCCCTGTATACCACACTGTCTAAAAATGCAGCCAGACCCTGCACTGGAACATTCTGCCCTTATTGGTAATGCTAATTAGGCGTATGCAGATTAACTCTCCAGATAAGAATTAAAAGGATGTTCTATGCTCTTTTCTGTTCCTTCACAGAAACTCAGGGAAATTTATCAAAGAATCAAGGAATACCAAAGCTGAAAGGAACTACAGAAGTTGTCACAACAAACCCTCTCATTTTACTGATGGGAAAGGAAGAGAACAGACTGAGATGGCAATGTTGGGAGATACTTTCGTTTTCGTAACTTACAGACTTGTCTCCAGGCTCACAGCTGGTCAGTTTCAGAGGTGGGATTAGAATTCATCCCATCCCTCTCAGGTCAGTGTTCCTTCTACTTGAATCAGAAGCAGGGTGTGAAAAAAAATGGAGCCCAAGAAGGTCACAAAGAAATCCTTGGGCCAAAGTCTCCCTCTTGATTTCAGCCTCAAAGGAAATGAGCTAACGTGGAGACGAGACACGTGGCTCCCCATCCTTGGGAGTTGAGACCCTCCCAAGCAGAGAAGGATTCAGCACCAACTCCGGCTGCAGACCCATCCCAAGGGCCAGCAAGCATGAGCCAAGACCTCTCCAGGAGACCTGTTAGAGTGAGGAGGGAACAGCCTCACAGGTGGCAAGTGTGTCTCAAGTGCTACTTCCCTCCGAAAGAAACTCCTCCAGAAATGAAGGTGGAGAAGTGCTTTAGAAATGACTGGCCCAGGATGGCTTCTGGGCTCCTTCTCCTCCTGGTAAGTGGCAGTTGACCCTCACTCCATCCTCCAAATGCCTTCCACGACTTTGTGGCACCAACCCCATGAGAAGCAAGAGGGCACACAGCTGTGCTGGATATTTGCCACCTTCTTTTCTGCAGCGGCCCCAGTCTAGGCCCTGATGGGTTGTCAAAGAGCCGTGGGTGTCTTTGGTCCTCCCATGGGAGACCGTCCTCCCACGAATGACCTTTCACCCATGGAAGACCTCCCTCCCATGGAAGACCTCTCTCCCGTGGATGACCTCCTTCCAGTGGATGACCTTTCTCCCATGGATGGACTCCTTCCCATGAATGACCTTTCTTCCATGGATGATCTCCCTCCTGTGCATGATCTCCCTCCCATGAATGGCCTCCCTCCCACAGAAGACCTCCCTCCCACGGATGACCTCTCTCCCATAGAAGACCTCCCTCCCAAAGATGGCCTCCCTCCCATGGATGACCTCCCTCCCACGGATGACCTCCCTCCCAAAGATGGCCTCCCTCCCACGAATAACCCCCTCCATCCCATGGACGATCTTCCTCCCAAAGATGGCTTCCCTCCCATGGATGACCTCCCTCCCACGGATGACCTCCCTTCCATGGATGACCCCCCCCACCCCGGAGACTTGCTGGTCAGCCTGCCCACCTGGCTTCTCCTCAGAACCAGCTATAGAACAGGAAGCAGATTTGCCACTTCTCCATTGCCAGATGGCACTGAAACAAGTACACATCCTCCTTTCACTCTCCAAGGGCTTCCTGACCAGTTACTTTTAGAGAAACTGATGGAACGAAAGCAGCAAGCCTTCCCATGTGGTGCTAGTAAATCCTAACACCAGCTGCTGTTTATGAAGCATCTTGTATGTGTCAGGCTCAGTGTTAGGTGTCATTCCTGCATTATCTATAACCCTTCTAACAACCTTGCAAGGTAGGCATTTTAACTTCCATTTTAAAGGTGAGAGAACTGCGGGTTAGAATGATTTAAGACCACAGAGTCTGTAAATAAATTATTAAAACATGTTGGTCTAAGTTGCCTTTTTCTTCAACATGCTATAAATGAGTCTAGACTTGCCTGGTCTGTAGCTCCATCGTTAACGCTTTTACATGACAGTCATTTAAATGCGCCTTCTCACATTTTTGTTTCTGGAGGCAGAGCCCATCAATCCACCCATCTGTGGAGACCACCACCTTCCACCTTGCTGTCTACTGACCCCATTCCATACTGCCCACAATAGCGTTTTCCAGTTGCCACCTTAGCTCTATCCAGGTCCAGTCACTGACAGCTGGATTAATGGTTACTATGGTCCGAACATGTCCTCTCCAAAATTCAAGTGTAGCCAATGTGATAGTATCAAGAGGTGGGACACTTAAGAGGTAATTAAGCCATGAAGGCTGCTCCCTCATGAATAGCATTATATAATAAAAAAGGCTTCCCACAGTGTCCAGTTAGTTTGATCTTCTACTTTTCTGTCATGTGAGGACACAGTCTTTTCCCCTTCTGGAGGATGTGGCATCAAGGCGCCATCTTGGAAGCAGCGCACAGCCTCACCAGACATCTGAACCTACTAAATCCTTGATCTTGAACTACCCAGCCTCCAGCTGTGAGAAAATACATTTTTGTTCTTTATAAATTACCCAGTCCCGGTTACATTGTTATAGCAGCACAAAAGGGACTGAGACGCGTTCTCTGGAACAACCACCAATAGTTAAGTGGGAATATCCCTCTGCTTCCTTCTCCACCCCCTGCCCTAGGGTCTGGGTGGGTGGGGACAGAGTGTCAGGACTTGGCTGAGCATTGAGCTGTTGTCTCCCTGGACTCTTCTGCTACCTGCTTGGCTATCCTACTATCTGCCGTAGAGCTTCTGGCATATGGGCCTCTCCCCTACTCATTCAGTGTTCTGTAGAGCCTGAGCCCAGCCCTGATGCCAGTTAGCTGTCTGGAGACTCTTGTTCTTACCAGCCTTTTTTTCCCTAGGGCTGGAGCCTGACTCCCAGGATTCCTCACCTCCTGTAGAAAGGCACTTGGTTTTACAACCTCGATATCCACAGACAACAAACACCATGTCCCTTCTGAGAATCAGACGCCTCCCTCCACCCTGATCCGTGAGAGAGGTGTCCCTTCCTTCCACCTGAATACACACCTCGTTTGGCTGTTACTGCAACCTTATTTTGACTTGATTTTGCCCCAGTTTTGGAGGCTTGGCGAGGGCTCTGGCTGAGGCAGCATCTCCCAGCTTCTATTCTTGGGTGAGTCCGGGCTGATTCCCTTCCTTAGACAGAGTTGCATGAAAAAAATCGAATGCCTTGGGCTACCCCGTCTGTGGTCTGGCCACCCTCTAGATCCTAGTAACTTAAGACTCATGGAGGCGCTTGCAGTCTAAAAGTGAATACTCAGTCAAGATCGAGAGTCCCCAGATTCCCAGGGGATTCATTATTCATTCAGCAAATGTCCACTGAGTGTCTACTATATAGTCAGCACTGACAGCGGTATTGGTGCTGGGGTTTCAGCAGTGAACAAGACAGCCAAAGTTCCTCATTTCAAGGAGTTTGTAAAGAAGCAAATGAAAAAATAATAATAATAAATAACCGTTGGTGGTAAGCCCCATGCAGAGAAGCAAAATAGAGACTGTGTGGTCAGAGAAGGCCCCTCTTGGGTGATTTTGAGCTGAGATCTGAATGACAAGGAGAGTTCCAGGCAAAAGCCTTGGGCTGGAAACAGAAAGAATGCCAGTGCTGTTTTTATAATTGTTTCTTAACTTTTAGTATAGTGTATTAGTTCACTGGGCTGCCATAACAAAATATCACAGTCTGGGTAGCTTAGACAACAGGTCTAGACGACATATAAATATTGGGGGCCGGAGAGCGGGAAACACTTCAGCCCATGACAAATAGTTTTAGATGTCCAGAAAAGTTGCAAAAATAATACAGAAAGTTCCCATGTGCCCTACATTCAGTTTCTCCTTTTATTACCATCTTTTGATTTTATTTTATTTTATTTTTTTAGTTTGGGTCTTACTCTGTTGCCCAGTCTGGAGTGCAGTGGTAGGACCACTACCTGGTTCAGGTGATCCTTCCACCTCTGCCTCCCCAGGAGCTGGGACTACAGGCAGCTGGCTATTTTATTTTATTTTATTTTATTTTATTTCAAGGTCTCCCTGTGTTGCCTAGGCTGATCTCAAACTCCTGGGCTTAGGCGATCCTCCCATCTTGGCCTCTCAAAGTGCTGAGATTACAGGCATGAGCCACCACACCCAGTCTCCCATTATTAACATCTTCTATTAGTATGGTACATTTGTCACAACTAATGAACCAATATTGACCCATTATTATTAACAAAAAGTCATATGTTATTCAGATGTCCTTAGTTTTTATCTAACGACATTTTTCTGTTTTAGGATTCCCTCCAAGACATCACCTTCCATTTAGTCATTATGTTTCATCAGGACGCTCTTGGCAAGGACAGCTCCTCTGGTTTCCTGGTTTTAAATAACCAGTTTGAAGAGGAAGGATCAGTTATTTGGAGAAAACTGACCAGCTTGTAGATTGCCTCTCGACTGGGCATCATCTGATGTTCTTCTCATGGCTAGACTGACATTGCAGGTTTCTGGGAGGAGGACCACAGAGATAAAGTGCCACACTTACCACATCATATCAAGGATGTGTGACAGCAGCATGACTTATGACTGCTGACGTGAGGCTTCATCATCTGGTTGAGGTGGTATTTGCCACTTTTTCCTCGCTGTAAAGTTATTCGTATTTCGTTTTCTCTTTCTTTTATTTTTCTTTTTTCTCGAAATAGGACCTCACTCTTTTACCCAGGCTGGAGTGCAACGGTGTGATCCCAACTCGCCACAGCCTCGACCTCCTGGGCTCAAGCGATCCTTCAGTCCCATCCTCCCAAATAGCTGGGACTACAGGCATGGCTCACTATAACCAGCTGGTTTTTGTGTTTGTTTTTTGAGACAAGATCTTACTATACTGTCCAGGCTGATGTCGAACTCCTGGGCTCAAGTCACTCCCCAACCTCAGTCTTTCAAAGCACTGGGATGACAGGCGAGAGCCACTGCACCCAGCCTTTTCCTTCGTTTTATACCATACTCTTCAGAAAAAAAGTCACTATATAGATCATATTTAAAGAGATGGGAAATTTGTTCCACCTCCTTGATGGAGGAGAATCTACCAAAATTATTTGGGATTTTTTTTTCCATTTGAAACCCATTGTGTATGATAGATTATTCTTCCTCCAAATCTATTTATTTATTCAGTCACTTAGACCATCATGGACCCATGGATGTTTATTTGATACTTTATTTATTTTGCTCAGACTGTTCCAGCTTTGACCATGGGGCTCATTGTTATGGGAGGTGCTTTGGACACTTTCTTACTTCTTGCCAGTATAAGACTCTTCAGGCTCATCTTCTATATTTCTTGCCCCAGCCCTACAATCCGCCATCTCTTCAAGAAGCTATGACTCCTTTTACTAAAGAAAGGTAATTAGAAACCAAGATCTGGGTTCTTCATGTGCTCAGCATTGCTGTGGTATTATTTCTAGGCCCTTTTAACTGCCACAGCAAGGGAATGTATCTGTGGAAACTAACCTACCTATCTACCTATCTGTAGATACTGACGTATGTATCCATCCTCATCTGTATTAAGCTACACATGAGTTTGTCCTGACATCTTCTACGCTATGCCATCGCCACATGATCATTCTAGCCTGCTCTTCTTGCTTTGCTATAACCCCTCACTTGGACAGTGAGAAAGCTGCCTCTCACCATTCACCATCTGTTTACTTGGTCATTCTATTCCAATGTAGTTGTTTCAGAATTGTGAATTTGCACCTTCATTGGGTGGGGGTGGGGGGGACTCTGCCAACCAGCGTATAGCGCTCTTACATGCAGCTGCTTTTGCTTTTCATTTTGTAGTCTCTACTCATTTCCAAAGCTGCTTGGGTCAGTACCTTTAACCCTAAATCCCTTCAGTGAGCTTATTTCATAGATTTGTGATCATTAAAATTCTTTTGTCACAATCTGCTTTCCTTCTTGAGATCCTCTGACCTGCTAATTTTTTGAAAATTTGCATACATTAGGGTATGCTCCTTGTGCTGTAAAATTCCATTGGCTTTGAGATGTGTAGCATCATGTATTTCCCATTATAGTATCAAATAGAATCGTTTCACCACCCTAAAAATCTCCTGTATTTCACCTATGTGTCCCTCCTTTTCCTCCCACATCCCTGACAACCACTGACCTGTGTTGTTTGTTCTTTTACTTAATGCCATAAAAAGAGAATGATACAGAATGTATGATTTTCAGGCTAGCTTGATTGCCAGTGTTATAATAGAGATGTAATGGTCAATGGGTTGAATGTTGCAAGAAGAAAATAGGAACAGAAGAGTGACTGACTACAGGTTGAATATCTCTTATCCAAAGTGCCTGGGACCGAAGCATTTTGGATTTCTGAATAATTGCATTATATTTACCATCTGAGCATCCCAAATCCCAATAATCCAAAATCCTTCAGGGAACATCATGCCAACACTCAAAGAGTTTTGGATTTTGGAACATTTCAGAATTTAGATTTTTAGATTTGGAGTGCTCAACTTTCATTAGATTTGATATGGAAGACTGTATTAGAGGAAGGAGAAGGTGTGAAATATCATTTGGAAACTGAACAGGCAAACACACTAGGAGACACAGAGTGAGTATGCTGGAGTGTGGAGTCCCACTTGAGAATCTGTGGTTAAGAATTTCAAGGGGGCACAGGCTCGGTGGCTCAGTCTATAATCCCAGCACTTTGGGAGGCAGAGGGGAGTGGATTGCCTGAATCCATGGGTTCAAGATAAGCTCGGGCAACTTGACAAGACCTCGTCTCTACAATAAATCAAAAATTAGCTGGGAGTGGTAGTGCATGTTGACAGTTCCAGCTACTTGGAAGGCTAAGGTGGAAGGATCGCCAGAGCCCAGCAGGTCGACGCTGGGGTGGCCGTGAGTGTGCCACTGCACTCCAGCCTGGGGGAATTCCAAGAGGGAATAAATAGTCAACACCACCATGTTTTTTACTCCATTAAGGTTCAGCTGCTTGGATACAGGAACACAGTAGCTGAGTCGACAGGTTTAACCAGGGCTTGGACTATGCCAGGCAAGTTTAATGGAGGAGAAAACGGGAGAGAAAAGTAATGGGTAGAGGTCAAGATGCAATTACAGTAACGGACCCTGAGATCTAAGTTGGTTTTGGAGGGAGGTAAGGACACAGAGAAGTGCTGTGTCAGGAAAACATGGTGGGGTCAGCAGGTGGGAAGAGCTTTGATGAATTCAAGAAGTGGGAGGCAGAAGAACAGGAGGTGGTGGTTGGATAGCAGGATGTTTGAAGGTAAGATCGGTTATTGCTGATGACAGGACAAGGGCATGGCCTTCAGAAGAGATATTGCAAGTGAGGAGATCACAAAGTCATGAAAATAGACAGATGGTGATATCATCAAATACAGTGATGGGGTAGGGGTGGAAACATAGTAATCAAGATACTAAAATCAACTGTGAACAGGAAGGAATAACCAGGGATTCATAAACGTTTTTAAAAGCGCTAATACCAATGTCAGTGTTCCTTTTGCTTTGTATAAAAGAAGTCAACATACCTAATTTCCTGACCTGATGAAGCACTGGATTATCACAGCATAATCTACCCAGAAGAGGATCATGGACAAGGTTACATAATTTGCTCCTGCTCTTTCAAATATGCCATTTAGACAGAGTACCAGAGTTCTCTGAAGAAACAGAACCAATATGAGTTATTTTAAGGAATTGGCTCATGGATTGTGGGGGCTGGCAAGTCTGGAAATTGTAGGGCAGGCCAGCAGGCTGGAAACGCAAGGCAGGATTTTATGCTGCAGTCTTGAGACAGAATTTCTTTGGTTTTTGCTCTGAAGGCCTTCATTTGATTGGATCAGGCCTACCCAGATCTTCCAGGATCATCTCCTGCACTTAATGTGACCCGTTGGAGATGTGAACCACATTATAAAATACCTCTACAGCAACACCTAGAGTCGTGTTGGATTAGATAACTCAGTAGTATCGCTCCATCAAGTTGACATGTAAGACAAACCATCACAGATGGTATAAATGGAACAGCAAACATGGAACAAGACAGCTGTTGCCGCTTTCTGCAATTTAATATGGCAAATATAGAGTCTGGCAGTTTTTGATTAGGGGACATTCATGATGACATGGAAACACCACCAGACTATATTTTTCTATCCACCAAAAGTCAGCTTTTCTTTAGCATAATAAGGCATCCGCAAAGACTGTCTCGGAAAGTTTCTAGAACAGGCCAAACTGATGGAGTTTTGAAAGTTTCCTGAAAAGTGACAGGTATTAGCATAGCACGGGGCAGTTCTGGAGGTTTCCAGCAATAAAGCTGAACTTCCTTACAGGCTGCTATTTTAGTTCTTGATGCCAGTGGCTGAAGAGTGAGAGTAGGAATGTAGCACCAGACAAAGAAGGAAAACCTCACCAGAACCATGGAGCCGAGCTCTGGGAGAGGAACACTCAAATCTTCAAGTTCCTCAAGTTGTAAAGGGCATCACACGTTGGCTAAAAAGCAGGAGGCAAAGCCAATGCTCTGCGCAACAACTGACATCTTCTTGTACACAGTAAAAGGTCAGTGCCTTTAGGTGTGCTTAATTTATTTATTTGAGCTAAAATAGATTGTGATCAACAGTGAAACATGCTCAGCAAACTTGAGAAACACTTAAACCAGCTGTTGGTGTCATTCAGCGAAGAGGCCCCAAATGAGGAACGCGTGTGTGCAAGGATTAAGATTCTGTGCTGTCTAGAAATTGCCCCTTGAAGGGAGGTGCCCATGGAAAGCCTCGCCCAGGGGGTACAAGGCCCATGGCCATATTTGCCCTTGCCCCTGGGGAATTAGCTAGAATTCTACCATATGCTACAGACACCTGGGAGAGTTTAAACAAACAAACCAGAAGAGGCAACAAAGATCTCCACTGAGACCCTTACAGCAGTTTTTAAAAATAAGTGTTGGAATTCAGGCTCTTCAAGAGCGGCCGCAGAAATAGGCAACGGTCTTTGCTGTCTCCGAGGCCATGCCTCCTCAAGCTCCTCCCAGCCTCCCGCCTGCTGGCCTCCCAAGTTCACTGGTGGACCCAGCAGCACCCTCTTTTGCAAATACCCACCCCTTATTGTCTTTCAGCTCTGCTGAAAGCAGGGTCAGGACGAGCAGGGCAGCAGACCCCTGTGTGCCTTTTCCCATTTGTTCCTATAGACAGAAGAGTACAAACTTGTGTGTGTGTGTATTTTTCAAGTGTGGTCATGGACAGTGTTCCCGTTTCATCAGAGTGCTGTCACACGCACAGTCATCTGTTTATTCTTCTCCTCCCAGCTGTCCTACTCCTCCTCCTATTGTGCTCTTGCTTGGGCTGAGGACCCGAGTTCCTTAGGCACAGGCACACTTGCCAAGATCCACAGATAAAACGTCTTGGAAGAGAGCCGAGAAAATGGTGTCGCCACCGAATCCCTACTTCTTTTTATAACTACTTTTAGTCATTATCAGTGGATTAAACGCACACGCACAAAACTGATTAGTTCTGGTTGTTATTCATTATTCTCCCACTTCTTGTTTCTAAAAAATCTGCATTACAAACAACTCTCCAGGATCTTATTCCAATCAACCTATCTCAAGTCTTGTAATTAATATTCCTAATATAACCACGATGCCATTCGGCCCTTTTTCCACCCTTTTAAGCAACGAAAGCCAAAGCCAATGAATCACAAATCTCCAAGAAAAAGGAGGCCCAAGAGGTTAAGCAGAGAGCGAGCTTGACATTGCAAAGCAAGAACCTCCCCTGCGCCTCCCTGTTCGTTAAAGCTGGTGGCTTTGCTTAGCATGGGAAACACAGTAAATACACAGTAAATTGTACGCACAAAGCAGCCATCGGCAATTTGCCTGGTGGGGTCGGATAGCATGTGGCTGATAGGTCTCAGGAGATGAGGAACAAACAGCCATGATGGATTAAGTGATTGCTATTGGCTGTGCTCTTGCCCTGAATATTTCACCATGGACGGTAATCAATTACTAGAGACCAGTAATGATACCAATCACACGCACTTAGCATCTCTGCACCAGCAACCCGAGGGCTGCCGACCTGCCACTTAGAAAAGACATAGCTGTGTGAGAAGCGACGTGTGAGGTGGCCACCGGGAAGCCTCTCAATCAGGCAGCAAAGCGGGCTGCTTTCCCTTCATGTTAAAAAGATAAATGGATAAATTAGCCACTCACCTGCCCTACATTAAGGTTTATTTTAAAACAAGCAATATTCTCCCTCTCACTCCCAGAGGGATGACAGTTTATAAATATTTTGGCATAATATGAGGTATCCTGGTCAGCAGTTTTTTTGTGAGCAAACAGCCTCGAAGAAAATGACTCACAGAAGCCACAGTGAACCAGAAAAACAGTCTTTCTATTGTTTCTAGATACTGCCCGTTGCCATAGGGCGCCAGTGGCATGATGTCACTTCCCATCATTTTGTTCTGGGTAGGGGGAATGTCCCGCATCTCGGCGCTTAGTTCTGGTTGCACGTCCAGAATGCCTCAATCTGGAATGTCACTCTTTATGGTGTCCATGAGAAGTTGAAAAAGAAAATCAGGCCAGGTCAGTGGCTCACAGCAATTTGGGAGGACAAGGCGGGAGGATTAATTGCTTGAGTCCAGGGGTTCAAGACCAGCCTAGGAAACATAGTGAGACCTCGTCTCTAAAAAAAAAAAAAAAAAAATCAGAAAATTAGCCCAGCGTGGTGGTGCGCACCTATAGTCCTAGCTACTCAGGAGGCTGAGGTAGAAGAAAGGTAGAAGAAAGGTGAGTTGTGACCTGTGCCACTGCACTTCAGCCAAAAAAAGAGAGAAAGAAAGAAGGAAGGGAGGGAGGGAGGGAGGGAGGGAAAAGAAATTCAGTCTTTCTGTTCCTAGAATGTCAAAATAAAATAGAAGTTGGTTCCATCTTTTCTTGGGGCTTTGCATCTTTGCTCTCCCTGCGTGACCATCTTAATTTATAGCATGATAGTGCGTGGGAGTTCTTGGCATGAAACGCCAAGTTGTGAGTGTGCGGAGTCCGGGGCGCCTCTCTCCATCGCCTCTTTCTCCAGTGCATGTCTTTGATGAAACAGTGTTCCCGTCACACCATTACTACTTTAATGGGACCTTTTGGCTAACAATAATGGTAACTGATCAAAAGGCAGGGAAGCCTCAGAAGTCCCATACTTCATTCTTGAAGCTTATTTTTGCTGTCTTTTAACAGCTTTTCCAGACACGCATACATTCCCTTTTCATGAGCTGGAGAGAACAGAAAAAGTCTAAGCCCACTAAAGGCTTCCATGAAACTGCCATTTCCAAATCAATTCTTTAGTCACCCTGCCTACACTTACACAAAAACAGAGACAGGAAACAACAAAAGAGTACACTCAGGAGAGCGGGGATATTTTTACGTCTTGACTAGGGTGGTGGTTACATAGGTGTACACATTTGTCAGAACTCAAACTATATACTTAAAATGGGCACATTTGTTGTATGTCAACTTTATCTCAATAAAATTGAGGTTAAGAACTAGCCACCAGCTCCCAACTAACAGGCAAGATCATTGGCTAGGAAGTGAAGTAAGTGCCTGGTAAACAGGGGGCACTTACTTTCAAACAGTACACATCCCTTAGAGCAGCAGTCCTCAACGTTTTTGGCACCAAGGACCAGTTTTGTGGAAGACAATTTTTTCCACGGACTGGGGTGGGGGGGGTTCAGCATGATTCAAGCATACCGTTTATTGTGCACTTTATTTCTACTATTATTACATTGCAATATATAATAAAATAACAATACAACTCACCATTAAACTAAGAGGCACAGGCACAAGTGGTAAATAAAATAATGGGCAGGTCTTACGTGGACTAAAATAAGTGTCGCATTCTGACTTAGAGCCTGCCACCAGATATAGCTGTACAATTGAAGTACATCAGCTCACTGGCCACTCACTGGCAAGGTTTTGATATGAGTCTGCAAGCAATTGATTTATTATGGTCTCTGTGGAGTCAAACCTCACTGCTTATGTTCATCTGTATTTGCAGCCGCTCCCCAGTGCTAGCATCACCACCTCAGCCCCACCTCAGATCATCAGGTATTAGATTCTCATAAGATGCGTGCAGCCTAGATCACACGCATACACAGTTCACAATGGGGTTCATGCTCCTACGAGAATCGGATGCCGCGGCTGATCTGACAGAAGGTAGAGCTCAGGCGATAATGCAAGTGATGGGGAGCCGCTGTAAATAGAGATGATGCTTCACTGGTTCCCCCACCACTCACTTCCTGCTGTGTGGACCGGTCCATGACCTGGGGTTGGGGATCCTGTCTTAGAGAATCACCCTGTCCACCGTGCAGCAGGTGAGAATGGGAGTCAATGTTCCCTGTTTGAACCTGCCCTCCTCTGAAAGCCTCTCTGAGGCAGCTCTGCTGGGTACAGACTTACTAAGTTGCAACTCACCTCCATTGACAGAACTGCCCCTTCTTAGCGATTTATGAACTCTGTCCATCTGAGAGCACAGTCCAGAGACAGGGCTTTGGGCCGGACAGAAGCAGGAATATTGGCTGAGGATACCCATCTCCCAGGAGCAGCAAAAACATCGTCCTCCAATAAAAGACCATTCTGATGGATTCACTTATGTCTCATTATCAAGCTTGTTCCTAATAATATGTGCCTCCTTACCCAGCCACAAGAGCATTGTGAAAATTAATGACATAATGAGGCCCCTGAGCACTTTCCCAGAAAGGCCACCGGGAGAATCAGAGCCATCAGCCTCCCCGGAGGCAGCCTTTAGACACACGTGAAGGTTTCTGCCGCCTTCTCCCCGATCTTCCTCCCTATGACGGTACCTCTGTAAGGCAAATCTGGACAAGGTTTTTGTTGAACTTGCCACTGAATGTGTCTAACCCTTCAGCTAAGCCCTCTCCCGTGTGGGATGTTATGACTCATGGTCCATGAGTCATGGAGCCCACAGGAATCGCTGTGACCCCCAGAGATTCTGCCTGCTTCTCATCCCATCAGCATCACCAAGCAACGTGTGACAAAATTTGCCTGCTCAAGCAGATGCATGCTCTGGTTGTCTTTCTTCCCAGGTGTTTTTGTCAGGTTACTCTTTCTCTCCGAAAGACAATGGTCAAGGCCTTTTAGAGGATTGGCTAACAGCAGGGAACATGAGAATATGTTAAATGCTATATCTATGAGCCCAGTAATTTAATAATTCATCTAGTCCCTGCCCTTGGTATCACTGCTCCATATATACATATGGACATACAGAGAGAGGTTTTCACTTCCAGAATAATTTAAATATTAAGTATTTTTAAAAAAATAAATCAGTAGGTAAAAGGAAAAATCAGGACTGTAAGATATGGAATAGAATCAGAAGAAACTAATTGTTTTGCTCTAACGAAGTAATCTTTAATTTTTTTCACTTCTCACCCTTTTCAGAGTCAAGTATTGTTGACTACAACTTCTGTAGTTTTAGATATGACTAATCTCACGACACAGAAATCTTAATATTTACTTACCTTGAGACCCTTAAAAACACATGTAAGAAAATAAAATCTGGTCCCCAAACTATTTCTAATGATTATGAATTAACGTGCAAAAAAGACATGCGTATAATAAGAAAAATATTTACTAACATTAAATAGTAATACTAATGTCAGTTAACATATATTTCCAATATAAATCTTGTCCTGGAAAATATCATTGACGGTTAAAAAGTCTTTTTTTTTTTGCCGATAGATTTTTTTTTTTGGAAAAAAAAAGAAAAAGCTTTAGTGAGGTAAAATTTACACATAAAATCTAACTATTGGCTGGGTCTGATGGCCCATGCCTGTAGTTCCAGCACTTACAAAAGCTGAGGCAGGAGCATAATAGCGGCCAGGAGTTCAATACTAGCCTGAGCAACATAGTGAGACCTCATCTCTACAAAAAATACAAAAGTTAGCCATGTGTGGTAGCGCACACCTGTGGCCAGCTACTCAGGAGGCTGAGATGATAGGACTGCTTGAGTCCAGGAGGTTGAGGCTGCAAGGAGCCAGATTCATGTCACTGCACTCCAGCCTGGGAAACAGACTGAAACCCTGTCTCCAAAAAAAATTGAAATAAAATAGACTTTAAAATCCACATACCATAAGGATTTGATTTTTAAAAAATTAAGTGTACAGTTCAATAAATTTGAGAGTTTTGCAACCATCACTACAATCCAGCGTGAGGACATTTTCATCACTCTAAAAATGTTTCATCATGCCTGTTAGGGTTAATCTCCACTTCCACAACCAGTCCAAAGCAGTCACTGATCTACTTTATATCTCGATAAATCTGCCTTTTCTGGACATTTTACAAAACTGGAATCCTATCATGCGTAGCTCTGTATCTGGATTCTTTTAACTAGCATAATGTTTTGAGGTTTACTCATGGTGTAGCATGGATCAAGTTAGTTCCTTATAATTGCTGTATAGTAGTCCATTGCACAGCTATGCCATCTTTGTTTATCCATTTACTAG
This sequence comes from Tarsius wallacei, assembly GCA_963574415.1. Lineage (NCBI taxonomy): Eukaryota > Metazoa > Chordata > Mammalia > Primates > Tarsiidae > Tarsius > Tarsius wallacei. The sequence continues at coordinate 22,140 of CAUYQG010038143.1, read as the reverse complement.
TTGATGGACACTTAGCTTGTTTGCAGTTTTTGGCTAAGGAAGATTGTTATGAACATTTGTGTACGTCTTTGTGTGGACATATTTTCATTTCTCTTGAGTAAATTCCTAGGAGTGGCACTGCTGAGCCACATGAAGTTTACATTAAAGTCTAAAGAAGCTGCCAGATTGTTTTCCAAAATGGCTGTGCTGTTTTATACTCCCACCAGCAACGTATGAGAATTCCAGATTCCACTTCCTCACCAACTCTTGCTATTGCATGTCTTTTTAGAGACAGCCATTCCAGTGGGTATGAAATGGAATCTCACTGGGTTTTAATATATATTCCTACAATGACTGATGATACCGAGCAAAAGTTCATGTATATCTGTTTTGGTGAAATGCCTGTTCAAATCTTTTGCTCATTTCTAATTGAGCTGTTCATCTCATATAGGTACATATGTATATATAAAGGACTACATATATTCATTCTGGACACAAGTCCTTTATCAGATATATGATTTGCAAATATTTTCTCCCAGTCTGTGGATCATTTTTTCTGTTTCTTAATTGCTTCTTCTGGAGCTCAAAATTTCTTAATTTTAATAAGTTCAAATGACCATTTTTTTCTTTTATGGATCATGCTTTTGATGTTGTATCTAAGATTCTTTTCCAAAACTCAGCTAACAAATACTTTCTTCTAGATGTTTTAACTTGTACAGTTAGGTCAGCAATACATTTGGAGTTAATTTTTGTGTGTCGTGTGAGTTGAAATACAATTTTTTTTTAAAATGTGGATATCCCATTGTTCCGGGAACATCTGTGGAAAGATTATAATTTCTCCCATTGTATTGTCTTGGCACCTTTGCTGAAAACCAACTGACTTAATATAAGGTTTTATTTCTGTGAATGCTAAATATTGTGTTCCATTGACCTATATGACTATCCTTGCATGAATACCATATTGTCCTGAATAGTCTCACTTTATAGTGCCTTTTAAAACACTACATGGAGTAGAGTAAGTCCTCCAATTTTGTTCATATTTTTCAAAACTATTTTAACTATTATAGGTCCATTGCATTTTCTTTCTTCTTCTTCTTCTTCTTCTTCTTCTTTTTTTGAAAAAGCAAGATTTGTTGGGAGGACAGAAAAGCTCTCATAGTGGGAGGGGACCTGAAGAGGTTGCCCGGTCCATTGCCTTTTCATATAAATTTGAGAACCAGCTTATCCATTTCTACAAAAAAAACCCCTATTTAAATAAGGACTGAACTGAAGAAGTTATACATCCATTTGGGGAGTATTTCCATTTTGATAATATTTAATTTTCCAATCTATGAACTAGAATGTCTTTTCACTTAATATCTTTTGGCTGGGCTCAGTGGCTCAGCCTGTAATCTCAGCAATTTGGGAGGCTGAGGCGAATGGATTGCCTGAGTCCACGGGTTCGAGACCAGCCCAGGCAATTTGGCGAGACCTCATCTCTACAATGAATAAACTACAGCCAGGCATGGTAGCACACGCCTGTAGTTCCAGCTACTTGGAAGGTTGAGGTGGAAGGAACGCTGGAGCCCAGCAGGTCAATGCTGGGGTGGCCATGAGTGTGCCACTGCAGTCCAGCCTGGGCGAAAGAGTGAGACGCCAACTCAAAAAAAAAAAAAATTAACATCCTCATCCTGTTCCCTATCTTAGTGGAAAGGCATATATCTTTCCCCATTATATGTGACGTTAACTGCAGGGTTTGTGTACAGGTGCTTTCTCAGGTTGAGAAGTTCTCTCCTATTCCTCTTTTGTTGAAATTTTTATTATGAGTGCGTGTTGGGCTTTGTCGAACGCCTTTTCTTCACCTATTGAAATGATAACATAGCCGGGCTCGGTGGCTTAGCCTGTAATCCCAGCACTTTGGGAGGCTGAGGTGAGTGGATTGCCTGAGCCCGCGGGTTCGAGGCCCGCCTGGGCAACTTGGTGAGACCTCATCTCTACAATAAATCAAAGATCAGCCAGGCGTGGTAGCGCGCGCCTGTAGTTCCAGCTACTTAGAAGGCTGAGGCGGAAGGATCGCCGGAGCCCAGCAGGTCGAGGCTGCGGTGGCCGGGAGCGGCCACTGCACTCCAGTCTGGGTGACAAAGTGAGACTCCAACTCAAAAAAAAAAAAAAAAAAAATAAATGATAACATGGCTTTTGTCCATTAGTCTATTAATACAGCATATTACATTAATTTTCAGACATTAAACCAATTTTACATTATTGGGATAAATCCCACTTAGTCATGGTGTGTAAGCCTTTCCACATGTTTCAGGATTCAATTTGCTAATATTTTGGTAAGGATTTGTGCATCTATGTTCATGAGCACATGCTGGCAAGGCCTTTATCTGGCATTAGTATAATAAGTTGGAAAGTGCTCCCATCTCTATTTTCAGAAAGGCTTAATGAAAGTTGTATTTATTTATACATATATTTTACACACACACACACACACACCTATATATATTCTGGAAAAAAACAGAATAATCTTTTGGGGGACAGGCCCCTGTAGTGCAGGCTTCCCCGGCTAGGTGTTCTAGAACTCATCGGCATCAGTGTACCAGCTGGCTGTTGTGAGAGGCTGCATTTGGCTTCAGTTCGTTGTTTTTGGAGAGTCTTTCAACGCATTTGCCCATTTCATGATGGGTAATTTATGAGCATACTTGTCCACACCATGCTGAGTGTTCAGCAATTTTTGACCAAAAATGACATGATCCCCATGCTTACCCTTCTTATTCACCCGATCTCATCCCAAGCAACTTTATTTTGTTCCCCCAGATAAAAAAAGTCCTCAAAGGTAAATGTATTGCTGATGCAAAACAGGTGAAACAAAAAATGGCAGAAGCACTAAAAGCCACCCAAATTGATGAGTTCAAAAACTGTTTTGAGCAGTGGAAAAGAATCTCGACAAGTGTATTGCATCAAACGAAGAGTACATTGAAGGCGACTGAAGTTTAAACATGCAAAAGTAAATACACAATTTTTTATAAATAAATTCTGTTATTGGGTCTCCCCCTCATATAATAGATACAAAAATATATAATAAATATTTATGATATTTTATATATATATTATATGTGAATTTGATGAAATTCACAAGTGAAGTCATCTGGGCCTGTGCTTTTATGTGTGGGAAGACTTTTTAAATACTAAATTTATTTCCTTACTTATCATAGGTCCGTCCTTTCTATTTCTTCTTGAGTCAGTTTTAATGATGTGTCTATTTAGGACTTTGCTATTTCATGTAAGTTATTTAATTTGTTGCCATTAGGTTGTTCATAATATTCCCATAGATTGTTTCAAATTGTTTGTCAGTAATAACGACTCATCCTTTACTCATTATTTTGATAATTTGTGTTTTTTGTCTTCTTTCATTCTTGGTCCATCTAGCTAAAAATTTATCAATTTTATTGATATTTAAAAAAAGTAAATTTTTGGTTTCACAAAATTTTTCTCTTGTTCTATTCTACTTTATTGATTTCTTTATTACTTTTTTCCTCTGCTTGCTTTGGGTTTTGTTGGCATTTTTTTCCAGTTGCATAAAGTGGGTGCCTAAGTTATTTATTTGAGGCCATTTTCTTTTATGAAATAGAAAATTAAAGCTGTAAATTTCTATCTAAGCAGTGCTTGAGTTACAGTTCATAATTTTTAATATGTAGAATTTTTACTTCCATTCAGTTAAAAATATTTTCAATTTTTTTCTTTTGACTAATGAGTTATTCAGAAGTGTTGTTCAACTTCCAAATATTTTTGCATTATGGCTGAAAAACATATTTCAAAAAAATTCAATTATTTTAAATTTATTAAGATTTGTTTTATGACCTAGCATACAGTATATTCTGGAGAATATTCCATGTGCATTTGAAAAGAACGTGTCTCTTGTAATTGTTAAGTGGATTACTCTATGTATGCCCATTTGGTTAAGTTGGTTGGTAGAGTTTTTCAAGCTTTCTATAGCCTTGCCGATTACAGAAAGTCCTGCTTTCTAGTTAACCTATCAGTTAGTGAGAGTGAGGTATTGAATCATCAACTAGTGTTTGTTTTTGTTTGTTTGTTTGTTTTTCAGAAAGCAGGATTTATTGAGAGGACAGAAAAGCTCCCACAGTGGGAGGGGACCCAAAGGGGTTGCCCCCAACTAGTGTTTTGAATTGTCTATTTCTTCTTTCAGTTCTGTCCATTTCTGCTTCACGTGTTTTGAAGCTCTGTAGATAGGTGTATATACATATAGAGTTGGTATATATTCCTGATACACGGATTCTTTAATCATTATAGAATATTAGTAATAATCATGAAATATCCCTCTGTTTCTAGTAATAGTTCTCAAAATACATTTTGTTGATGCTAATTATTAGTATTTACATAGCAAATCATTTTCTATTCCTTTATGTTTATCCTATTTTGTTTTGAATCGAAAATATGTTTCTGAGACAGACATGGAGGCTCATGCCTGTAATCTCAGCACTTTGGGAGGCTTAAGTGGGAGGGCTGCTTCAGCTCAGGAGTTTGAGACCAGCCTGGGCAACATGATGAAACTTTATCTCTACAAAATTTTTTAAAAAAATTAGTCAGCCATGGTGGTGCACACCTGTAGTCCCAGCTACTTGGGAGGCTGAGGCAGAAAGATCACCTGAGCCCTGGAGTTCAAGGTTAAGGTAAGCCATAATCATGATGTGGCACTATAGCCTGGATGAAAGAGTAAGACTCCAACTAAAAAAAAAATTGTTTCTATGGATAGCATACAGTTGTGTGGGTATAGATATGCAAATTAGATATAGATATAGTTTTTTTTCAATTCAGTCTGACGATATCTGTCTTTTCATTGGGGTGGTTAGACCATTCACGTTAAAAGTGTTATTGACGTAGCTGTCTTTACAAAGGCCATGGTAATGATATTTTTTGTGTCTACTTATTTATTTTTTGTTCTTCTCTTCCTTTACTGCCTTCTCTTGTGTTAAATACATATTTTGTGGTATGGCCTTCTAATTCCATTAATTCCTTTTAACTTATGTTACTGAGTTATTTTCTGAGTGTTTACCTCAGCTTATCACAATTTATTGCAGCTTATATTGGAATTATCACTTAATTCCAGTAAAATATAAAAACCGTGTTCCAGAATAGTTCCATTTTCTCCAACCACCTTTGTGTTATTATTGTCATATATATAATATGGTCATATACATCCATATTTGTTATAAACTTCTATCTGCTTCATATGATTTTATGCCTTTTAAGGAAGGTATAAAAGGTAAAAAAATTATCTTTATACAGTCATTTCTGAAAACTCATATATTTAACCGTTCCAATGTTCTTCATTTCTTCCTATGGATTTGAGTTATCTGGAGTAATATCTTTTTGGCTTTAAAGATTTCTTTTTAGTATACTAGGAAAGTATGCGAGCAGCAAATTCTGTAACTTTTTAGAAAATTGGGATGTCATAATTTCTCCTTCACTTTTAGCAGGATAGTTTTGCTAGGTATAGAACTCTTAGCGGACATCTTTTTCTTTTAGTATTCTGTCATTTCACTGTTTCTGGCTTCTTTTTTTCAAATAAAAAATTAGCCATTCACCATCCTGAGGCTTCCTCTATGTGATGAGCCATTTTTTTTCTTGGCGCTTTCAAGATTTTCCCTTTGTCTTTCAATAATCTATTATGCATCTAGATATTAATCCTATTTTGGGTTAGTTGTGTTTCTTAGATGCATATATTAGGGGTTTTTAATCAAACTTTTGGAGTGTTCAACTGTATTTTTTCAAATATTTTCTTGCTCCTTTCTCTTGCTACTTTCATTCTAGGATTCCCTTTATATGTATGAGGGGATCCAAAAAAAACTCCTCTTTTGGAGGGTGGGCTCCTTGTAGTACACTCAGAATTTGTCTCTCTGGATCGAACAGTCAATCAAAGTTTTTATCTGGAAGTTTTGAGAAGGTTGCATCACAATTTGTGGGAGAAACGTCCTGAGTTGTGGCAAACAGGTGACTGGTTTTTTTCACCATGACAATGCACCTGCCCACACTGTGCTGCATGTTCAGCATTTTTTTTTTGACCCAAAACAGCATGACCCCCATGCCCCACCCCTCTATTCACCCAATCTCAGCCCCAGTGACTTTTTGTTGTTTCCCCAGATGAAAAAAGTCCTCGCAGGGAAACGTTTTTGCGGATGTGGAAGAGGTGAAACAAAAAACAGCAGGAGCACTAAAAGTCATCCAAATTGATAAGTTCAGAAACTGTTTTGAGTCGTTTCTGGTGTATTACATCAAATGGAGAGTACTCTGAAGGTGACTGAGTTTAAACATGTAAGAATAAATACACAATTCTTATAAATAAATTCATTCTGGAGGTTCCCTCTTTGTATGTTGGCATTCTTGATATTGTTTCACAGATCTCTGCTCATTTTTCTTCCATTTCCTTATTTCTTTGTTTTTCAAACTTGATAATTTCGATTGATCTTTCAACATTGCTGATTCTTTCTTCTGTCTTGTTGAATCTGCTGTTGGGTCCCCTAGAACATTTTTTACTTTGATATTGTACTTTCAATCCCAGAATTTGTTCGGTTTTGTTTTTTTTTTTTGAGTTAGAATCTCACTCTGTTGCCCAGGCTGAGTGCAGTGGCACAGTCACGGCCACCCCAGCGTTGACTGCTGGGCTCCAGGGATCCTTCCACTTCAGCCTTCCAAGTAGCTGGAACTACAGGAGCATGCTACCATGCCTGGCTAAGTTTTGATTTATTGTAGAGATGAAGTCCTGCCAAGTTGTCCAAGCTGGTCTCAAAGCCATGGGTTCAGGCAATCCACTTGTCTCGGCCTCCCAAAGTGCTGGGATGGCAGGCTGAGCCATCAAGTTCGGCCTGTTTGGTCCTTTTTAACTTTTAACAAATAATTTCTGTCTTTTTATTAAGATTTTCTATTTGTGGATTCATTATTACTTTTTTTAATGCTTTAAAAATGGTTTCTTCTAGTTCTTGTTCCCAGTTGATTTGACTTCCTTCAACCTTTCAGAGTCTTCTTATATTTGTTTTATACATAGGACTGAACATAATTATAATGGTGGTTTTCAAGCCTTTGTCTACAAATCCAACATCTGTGGACACTCAGAGACAGTTTCTATTGACTGCATTTATTGCTGAGTATTGGGCACACACTCCTCTTCCTTTGCATAGCTCATAATATTTTGTTGAAAATGGGCATTAAAGATGATGCATTCTAGCCGGGCTCGGTGGCTCAGCCTGTAATCCCGCGCCTTGGGAGGCTGAGGTGAGTGGATTGCCTGAGCCCGTGGGTTCGAGACCCGCCTGGGCAACTTGGCGAGACCTCATCTCTACGATAAATCAAAAAATTAGCCGGGCGTGGTAGCGCACGCCTGTAGTTCCAGCTACTTGGAAGGCTGAGGTGGAAGGATCGCAGGAGCCCAGCAGGTCAAGGCTGCGGTGGCTGGGAGCGGCCACTGCACTCCAGTCTGGGCGACAGAGTGAGACTCCAACTCAAAAAAAAAAAAAAAATGATGCATTCTAGCAATTCTGGATTCCAATATATTTCCCCTGAAAGTTGTTGTCTCTGGTTTTTGTTGTTGTTTGTTTCTTCATTTCTTTAGTAACTTGATGACATTAATTCTGTGAAATCCGTCTTCTTGGCTGTATGAGATCACTGACATCTCTTCACAGCTTTTCGAAAATGCCTTATTTTCATTTTTAATCCTGACTTTCTCTTTACCACCTCTGTGTCTACATAGCTTAGTGGCTGGCCAATGAATAGTGGTGATCAGATATCTAGAGCTGGTAAGACTTCCACCCTGTACTGATGGATCTATGTGTGGGTTGAGGAGCACCTCAGAGTTCAGGTCATTTCCAGATGGATCTCTTGCTTTCCACTGGGCTCTTCCTCGACTACTCCAAGCATGTGCTTGGTGTCAGGACTGGCTAGGAGTGTGTGGACAGCTTAGGCTCCTTTTTCATCTCCTGTACCCATGGGCAGTCTCATCTAGGAACATGCTTACTTCAGCCATGACTGCAAGCTCAAGATAACAGAGCCATTGAGCATCCAGAATCCACTGCCACCAGGATCAATATATTCCCTGACAATGCCGCTAGTCAAGGGAGCTCTCTACCATTCCCAACTGAGCAAGCCTTTGACAGCAGCAGCGACCTGCCAGTCCTAAGTACTGTGGTCCTCTCTATCCCCAGAATGTCCATGACAACTAGGTCGGGCAAGGGAAGGATGCAGCTCCAGGCAAGAATTCTACAGATCCCCACTGTTTCTAACAAATGTTCAGCAGTTTTTCTAGTGTAAATCTTTCTCAGATTTTTTTTGCTTTTTGTTTTGAGTTGGAGTCTCATTCTGTTGCATGGGATGGAATGTAGTGGCACAATCACAGCTACCACAGTCTTGACTTCCTGGACTCAGGCAATCCTTCTGTCTCAGCCTTCCAAGTAACTGGGACTACAGGTGCACGCCACCATTCTCAGCTAGTTTTTTGATTTATTGTAGAGAGAAGGTCTCACCATGTTGCCCAGGCTAGTCTCAAATGCCAGGGCTCAGGTAATCCCTCCCACCTCAGCCTCCCCAAGTGTTGGGATTACAAGCATGAGCCAACATGCCTGGCTACTTCTCAGATTACTAATGCCTTCATTCAATTTCCAGAGCACTGAAGTGATTGTTTTTGTTCATTTTGTCCAGCCTTATAGTTGTTTTCTTAAAGAGGACATTTGTTGACTTCCTTACTTGGCTCTAGCTGAAAGTCTCACCCAGAATTTATTTTTAAATGCTGAGGATACTGCACAGAAACTTGGCACTCTAAATTATTTATATCCCACCTAATATAACTTTTATATTATCAAATAACTACAGTTATTTGCAGGTTTCATAAAATAATTATCTTTTCGAGTGGATAAGGTCCAACCAGAAACTGTAGATTGTTTTCTTATGATGAAATAAAAACACAAGTTATAAATTAAAGATTTAAGTCAAGTCACTCAGGGCCCAGTTCTGGATACACGTTAGTAACTCAGTAAATGATCCTTGATTCACAGATGTGGACTATCGCACACATTTTGGTGAGAAATGTGTTGCTTTCCCTCAACTTGTATGGTATTTCTGTCCACTCTGTTTCACATAAGCATCTATACCAAATGTCATAAGAAGCATAACAATTAAGGACCTTTGTTAAAAAGGCTTTCCCCAAAACATCCAATTATAGCTATATTTTACTTTTTGGCATGATCTTCCTCTTGAAAGTCACAACGGGTTTTTCAGTTAATCTCAGGCAAGCATCCGATAGAGATCTTGCTAAGGTTAAACAGCAATACCATTTGATTAATATATTAAAACTGTCACAGTCATCTTCATTTACCTCAATAAAGACTGCTCATTACTTTCAATGGCTCTTTATCGCTATATGACCAAAATTATGAGATAAAAAGAGCCAGCAAAGCAGTAGAAGATCCGTAACCTCTATTCCCCATCTCTGATGAAAAAAAAAAAAAACCCGAAAAACAAAAAACACAGCACTTCCTCTGTCATGATGCAACCTGGGAACAAAAAGAGCTTTGCCAACATCAACTAAAACTCACTGCAGCCTGTGAAGTTAAAAAATCAATACCAGCCTCTTAAAGAAACATGCACGTATTTGCCTAAGATGATGTAACAAATTGGTACTACAACCAGAAAAATGACCCAGAATACTCATCCTTTAATCACCACTTCCCAGTCTCCCTTTCCTTATGGCCAAACCTAACTATAGGGCCGGTTACCCAAACCTTTATCCTATCCCCCACTTCTACTGGAGAATTTTCTTCCCAAAGGAGAAGAATGACAGCTGGAAAGAGGACAAAGAGTGGTTCAGTGATCCAGTGTTAACACCCTTAGTTGAAAAAGCACCAAGGCATAAGAAAAGGTTTGGCTTTCTTCTCCTTCAAATGCAAGTATGATCAAAGAACCAACTCTCCCGCAAACGAACAAAACATAGATTGCTTTTGCTGTTTTGGCCAAGAGTGGAATAGATATGTGTTAAATTTGCAGCCTACTCCTCCAATTTTCACCATGAACGTTGGCAGTTTTAGCCACCACCAGTTCTTTCCATGTTAAAACACATTTTCAAGCTTCTTCTCTATAATAAAACCAGTTTGAAGATTCCAAGTTGCTTTCTTATGGGAGATGTTATCCCATATATTCTGATGACTGTTATTATAATTCCAGTAAAAGCCAAGAGCTTAAAAGATGCTCCCCAGAGATCTCAGAGTTAGTAAGTAGCAAAGTGAGAAAAAGTCAAAGTCGCTGGAGTTGGCATGGAGTTGTGTTTAAGAAATTGAGCTGATTCTCTCCTGGGTCATCACTTTACATAAGAAATGGGTCAAAATTACAGATGACAAAAGGCCAAAGGAATACTCTTGGCCTATCTGCACGTATACACACACACACACACACACACACACACACACACACTCATTCACATGCACATCCATCAAAAGTTTTATTTTGTATATTAACTAACCCAACAATGTTTCCCAATATACTCAGATGATTCTACAAAAACTAAGATGAGTCTTCTCCATGTATTAAACTTGCTTGGATCATACAATCCGTGTGTATTTCACAAGTTTATCACTATATCATCATAGTCTTGGCCTCACAAATACTGTCCCTCTACACGAGGAGCCTTTTGGCTTTTCCTTTTTCAAAAAAACAACAAAACCAGATTCACACCTGGACTATGCTTTCTTATGATGATGTGGGAAGATGAGAGTTTCTGAAATGAGTGCTAGTATTTTTTCTTTTTCAAAAAAAGTAATGAATTAATTTTTAATGGACAAATAAAGATGACCTCTATCTATGGTGCCTAACATGCACGTATACATTGTACAATGGCTAAATTGAGCTAATTAACATAGGCATTTCTTCACATATTTATCTTTTTCTGTGGTGAAAACACTTAAAATCAACTCAGCCATTCTCTTTCTCTTTCTTTTTTTTTGAGTTGGAGTCTCACTCTGTTGCCCAGGCTGGAGTGCAGTGGCACACTCACGGCCACCCCAGCGTCAACCTGCTGGACTCCGACAATCCTTCCGCCTCAGCCTTCCAAGCAGCCGGAACTACAGTCGAGTGCTACCACATCTCGCTCAATATTTTTATTGTAGAGATGAGGTCTCATCAAGTTGCCCGGGCTGGTCTCGAACCCATGGGCTCAGGTAATCCATTCGCCTCGGCCTTCCAAGGTGCTGGGGTGACAGGCTGAGCCACCGAGCCCAGCCACTCACCCATCTTCAAGTACATGATGCACTGTTAGCTAGAGTCACCATGTGGTATCATAGAGCTCCTGTCTAACTGAAATGTTGCATCTTTTGACCCACATCTCCCCAACTCCCCTCACTGACCCCCTACCACCCCAGACCCTGGTAGCCATCACTCCACTCTCTGCTTCTGTGAGTTCAACTCTTTCCAATCCCATGAACAGGCAGATCTCACGGTATTCGTCTTTCTGTGTCTAGCTTCCTCTTATTTTTTCCTCCACTGAAGTCTGTCCTGTTTAACTTATAATTACATTTAGAGTAGATTTAAAGTCTGAAACACTATTTCCACTGAGGTCTGAGGCAGGAAACCTTACAGAGAAGCAGAGGCAGAAAACAAACATGATTTTTAATAAGTCACAATGGGAATGAGTAAGGCTGGTCAACTTTCTACCAAATGCATTTTCATGATACATTTGTAAATGTTCAGAAGACAATAATGACTTCAAATTCCACTGGGCTCTAGGTTCTAGATACTAAACTTATTGCCAGAAGATCCAGGACTTGTCATCATTAATTCCTAAGTAGCAACCCATGGTCTGACGCTTGTTACTTACATGGCTGCCCTCAAGGAGCTTACCATCTGGAGTAGAGTTCCAAGATTCTCAGAAAACCAAAATAATATAGCTGTAAGTATCCCTTGATTTGCTCACGAGATATACACAAGCCAACTTGGCAGAAGAGAAACTATGTGTATTAAAATTCTTTTTCCAATTTCACAGTATCCTTTGAACCACAGGACAAAGGAACCCCACAGTCCTCCTTTCCCCAGGACAGGCGCTGTCAGGGTCAGTTGGAGATGCTTCCACTATGGCAGCAGAAAAAAGCAATGGTGGGGACAAGCACCCAGCTCCAGAGTCAGATTAAAGAGCTATGTGTCCACAAGCCTGAGCCCTTTGAAACAATTCCATGGGGCAGATCCTTCAAGTCCATCAATTCTTTCTCAAAGCTCCTATCTGCAAATTTATATGCAGATTTAGGATTCTAGGGTTGGAAGGAACTTGGCATGGGCATTTATCAGTATCCTGACCCGGTGATGGCCCCAGGACCTGACCTCCCGCCCCCACCCCCCCCCCCAGGCCAGTTCTGCTTTTCCTATGACACACTAGGTTGGGGTACACTTGGAAGTGACACAGCATTGCTTCTTTGGGTTAGGTCTGGCTTACCCCAAAGAAAATTCTAAAAGGAGCTCCTGGACAGAGTTCCAGATATACTGAGAGAGAAGTACCTAGTGAAAGAGAAATATAGGACACCCCTTGGGGATAAGGAGAAAAAGAGCTAACTGACATTAAGGGGTAGAGCACAGGTTTCGGTCCAGTGCAGGAAGCAGAAGCAGACACAAGAACCCTCATGTCAGGGGCCAAGGATGATGTCCCGAAGGCCAATACGATTAACGTCAAACAGCTGAGAAGGGTTGTGGGCAGGTGTCCTATCTCACTGGCTTTGGCACAAAGAGCCAACCCCGAACAATTCTTTTTCCGTGTTTTGGTGCACCCCATCTTAAAGCGGGAATTAACATTTTACCAGCAGCGTCTTTCAAAACAGACTGAGATGCAAACGCATGCCCTTGAAGGAGTCTTGAAAGAGCACCAGATAGTTTGGCCACACACTGGCTCAGTGTCCTAGGAAACATCCCAAAACATGCCCTAAGCTCAGTTCCACATCTACAGCAATAAGGGATCGGGCTCCTTGAAGGATGCCTGTCCCAGGTATGTGATTTCCTTATGTGAAGCACTGTGAGTTTCCCTAAGGAAAGTTTCTGTGTAAATTACAAATGGCTCTAAGAGCCTTGTCTACTCAACTTTTCTCCCCTCCCCACCCTCTGCCTCGGCCCAATCAAGAGCAACACTTACAAAGCATCATAAGCGACAGGTAGTGGGCAGAGGAGAAGAAAGAGACTGAACTTGGGTCTTCAGATAAAGCCCCACCAAGCCTTCATGCCTGACTTTGCACAAGACAGAACGTGGACTGGCGTGTTTATTTCAGAAGTCGTTCCCAACACTGTACCTGGCTATTTAAATTCACGAGGCATTTGCGTCGTATTTCGTCTCTTATTAACAGTAGCTCAGAAGCCAGGGGCCACTGGCAGTTCTCCCAATACCCCAGAATAAGAGTAGTACTCAACAGCATGGTTTCTTTACTTATTATGAATGTGCCAGGGAAGGACCAGCTACCTTCCTGCCTCTCCTCACCGCCCCCAGCACCCGGTATTTATTTATGTATTTATTTTTAAGTCAGGGTCTCCCTCTGTTGCCCAGGCCAGAGTGCGGCGGCACGATCATGGATCCCCAGGAGTCTCGCCCCCTCTGGGCTCAGGCGATCCTTCTGCTTCAGCCTCCCGGGATCCACTATTTTTAACTGAAAACTGTTACTTCCAGAACGTAACTCCCAGATCCACACAGGGGCACTGTCAGTGTTAAAGGCGTCATATCTGGTTTCCTCACTTCTTTGAAGCTCACAGGAAACCTCCTGCACATCCACTTCACCAAAATGATCTCAAATTCCTTGAATCACAAAACCAGTAAGGAGAAGGGGAGGGCGTAGTGAGGAGGGAAAGAAAGAAAACGGAATGAACAGAGGCTGAGTGACACGGGCTGCGGAGTGTATGATGACACAAGCCACCCACCGCAGACAAAGAGCGCCATGAGCCTCCCAGGAAGACAATGACAGCTCCAGAAAATCTCAGAGCACGTGGGGCTGGCAGGGAGGGGAGGAGGGTGGCGGGGAGCCCCCTCCCCAAACTACACTCACTTCCTTCCTGCCCAGGGTTCACAGCGGCTGCTCCGCGGCAGAAAGACACACACGGGTCATTTCCTGGAAGGCTGCCTACCGTTTTCATGAGGTTTTTGTTGTTGTTGTTTCTTTTTGATAAAAAATAATTCCTCTCCCTTGTCACATTCCCCAGTTACAGCTGCGTTTTCAAACTCTCAGAACAACCATCGGAAAGATTTTGGCTTCCTTGAGAGTTTGGAACCTCTTGTGAAATAAAATAAATGACCAAGGTTGGGAGCGGGGGGATAAAGGAGTTGAGCAAAGTAGCTAAAAATCTGTGTTCGTTCTAAAACACAGGTAGAAAGCATTGGGGTCTAAGTGTGATGGGGATGGAGTGGTGGATGCAGAGGAAAGAGGCTTTTCACAATATGGTGTATTAATTGGATGCTGTCGGCTGAAATGGTTAAGACAAGCTCGAAGTGTTTCTTTCCCCAAAACATCTAGAATAGGGTAATTCTCTAGTGATTCCTCCTCCTCCTTGGCAGAAAAAGAATTGTGCATTTGACAAATAAGATGGGTACAATCTTCCTTAACCTAGGCAACATGAGGGGGGGAAATTAATTCAGAAGAACTGAGATCAAAAACTAAGACACGGCTGGGCTTGGTGGCTTAGCCTGACATCCCAGCACTTGGGAGGCCGAGGCGAGTTGCTTGCCTGAGCTCACGGGTTCGAGACCAGTCCGGGCAACTTGGTGAGACCTCATTTCTACAATAAATTTAAAAAATTAGCCAGGCATGGTAGCACGTGCCTATAGTTCCGGTTACTTGGAGAACGAGGCGGAAGGATCGCCGGTGCCCAGCAGGTCGACACTGGGGTGGCCGTTAGTGTGTGTGCCACGGCACTCCAGCCTGGGCGATGGAGTGAGACTCCAACTCAAAAAAAAAAAAGAACTAAGACTAGGATCACCCTGGGATGCTAGAAACCTGATCACCACAGGACCAGATCCATTTAAAATCACTATCTGTTTCCCAACAAAGCACTCCTTAAATAACACCCCAGGTAATGGATGACCACAGGCACAGTGTTTGCTCTTTTAAATAACAACAGATTACAGAAATATTTCAATACCATTGACAACAAATTAAAATGAAACGTCTTTTCTAACTGGAAAAATGCAGATCTAGCTGGGAAAATTGATTTTCACCCACCTCCATCCTCCCAAAAGGAGATTAGAAAGAGAAAACTGAACAGCATACATCCTGGAGATGAACTTTGGTAATGAGTGCCATAAACATTCCCAGGGAGCCAGGCTCCTATTTTATAAGTCTTCAGGAAAAAAATATTTTAATATGCACACATGAGTCAAACAGTCCGCAGTAAAATGCATTTAATGTTTGATTGTTTTAATACACTGCCAAGAGGGAGTGAAGCCTTGTCACTCACCGGATGAAATCTGATCTCTCTCAAATCATCTCATCCACCGGTGTTAAAGACATTGCCGCTGTGACATAATTCAACCTCAAGACATCTTGTGGGAAATACAGGTCAGTTCTAAAGCACGGGGTGGGTAAACAGACATTAGTTAGTCTCCTGACCTTGAACGTTGGGGGTCGTATACTCGCCTTTTGCTTGGAGGCTACCACTTAGGATCATGTGCCATACAAGGGTTTTCCAAATTTAAGTGGATTTTATAGAATAAGGTGATTTTTTTTTTTCCGGAGCCGGGGTCTCACTCTGTTGCCCGGGGCTGGAGTGCAGTGGCAGGATCACGGCTCACCGCACCTCGACCTCCTGGGCTCAGGCAACCCTTCCGCCTTAGCATCCTGAATAGCTGGGACAACAGGCACACACTGGCATGCCCAGCTAAGTCTTGTGATTTTTTTTTTTTTAGGAGATGAGATGAAGTCTCGTGGTGCTGTCTAGGCTGGTGTCAAACTCCTGGGCTCCCGCAATCCTCCTGCCACGGTCTCCCAAAGTCCCAAAGTGCTGGGATTACAGTCATCTACTGCACTCCCTCACCACCACCCCCGTTGGTTTAGAGTGAACAAGAAATGAATTAAGGAACATTTCAAGATCCCTAGGCAGTGCAGAGAAAAAGGTAGTTTCCATGTTTTCTCACTCAACTGAAGGACTTCTGTCGACCTCTAAAAGTCAAAATCAAAACATGGGGCTGTTCCTTCTTAGAAATCATCATTATGACAACTTTTACTTCCTGAGATTCTTCCTAATGCCCATTCTCAGTAGCTACAATAACCATAGGGTCAATACACCAGGCAAAGGAAGAACAGGAAATGTCTCCATATTTCGTTATATTTCAAGGGCTTTGCATCAGAGATCTAGAAAGAAAGAGGAAGACGACATGGTGAAAAAGGGTTCCCATGTCTGTTTCTGTTGCCTGCTCATTCATTTTAAAATCAGCTGCTTGGAACAAATAATGGGAGGGGGGAAGGTCAGGTTAAATCCCAAAGCTGCGAGCCCGGGGATGGCCCGGGGAAGCCAGGCTGGTCACACTCTTTCACTCGCTCTACTGTGAGCATGGGGCGGGGGGGGGGAAGAACAGCCAGCCTCACCAAGCTCCAGTTCCTAACCCTGCACTTTCTCCCACACCAACCTGGAGAAGTCACCGGCTTTCCTGCACCGAAATTGCTTCTCTGCTCTTGCCCTTAAGCCTCATGCCATTTTAAGGACATGGCCCTTCAGGTCACCTTCATCTAGTAACTCGCAGTCATTTATTTGGCCCTACTGTCAAAGAGAATTTTTCATCGGTAAGAAATGGCATTGTTGGGTGGCGTTAAGTCAATTTATACTGCTGAGAAAAGAGATTCCAAACGTCTAGGATTAATATTTGTGATATTTACCCTAGGCTAGTCCCAGAGTTCAAATATTTTTAAAAATGTTTTTGCTTGGTGTTTACAGGTTTCTGACCTTTTAGAATCATGTCACATGGTGAGGAACAAACATTTTCTGACCAAATATTTTTTTCAAATAAAGTAGGTTTATTAGGAACACAGTTTACAGCCCATCATTTCCTTATGACACCGGTCCCTGAAGGAACCGCGAGGTGAAACTATGAGCTGGGAAGAGATGAGAAAGCAAATGACAGGCCCTATTGTTTTTTTTCCCCCCCTTTCAAGTTAAAAGCCTGCCTTTATATTGATTTTTCAGATGCTGAATATACATAGTTCATCTTCAAGATAATCTCAATGTGTCTTACTCCAATAAACAAATAAAATTTATGAGAATGGAAAAAAGAGAAGATTCTATGTCTATACACAACCTTTATACACACACACACACATACACACACACACACATTAACCTGATGTGTTGTGGACTCCTCGCAATAAAACAGGTATTTCTGTTAGGTTTCGACCCCTACGCCTTGCAGGTGGATACTATACCCCACAGCAAAAACCAATGAATTTGTCAGGAAAGGGATAGTGTCATTGTTCATAAATTATAATTTGCATATTTGGCTTAATCTTAAAGTCATTGAATATCTAAGAGGGTCATCATTTCCTAAATGTGAATACCGTTCAATCTGATTTGACATTGCAGGTATCCTTGTGAATCTGAGTTCTTCATATTATACCAAGACAGATATCCGAAACAGAATATAAATTTGCACCACCATACACAGACATCTCTGTGCTCATGTCGACAACAGCTAAAGTCGACCCAAAATACCAGCCTGTATTTGTGATCACCTGTAAATGTGCATTTCCACCCTTAGCATGTGGGAATTGCCAGGAAGACACGGAGAGTGGTCAAATTTAGAAAGCAACAAGCCCCAGGCTCTCCCAGGCCTCGCGCCGCAGCTGGAGGTGTCTAAGCTTTTTCTATAGAAAACGCGTTCCCTGAGCCCTCCCATCACAGGTGTCCCCGATCCTGACCCACTTTCTTGCGTCTGTACCACAGTTCAATGTAGAATGCACTCTCCCAGGCTTTGTTCTGGGTTTCTTATTCTGCTTAGCAAGAGATCTCTTTCCTCTACATTTTTTTTTTCTCAATTAACCACACTGACTGATGTTTAAAGAATCATTGCATGAGTCGGTTCTCTTACTCAACTGTACATGTTACAATCATATATTTTAAACATCACTAAGTTCTCCCTAAGTCAAGGAAACTGTTCTCTGTAATCCAGGCACAAGATTTAATTGCATTTATTTAACTCAACAAGTACGAAGCATGTGACCACAGGGACAGGCTGATGTTTTGATTTAACATTAGGTCCTGTGAGACCGGAGCATACAGATGCCTGTGCACAGGCATAAATACATACTCTATTTTGGGACTCTATCATGGTATTTATATGAAGAACTCAAATTCACAGGATACTCATCATATCAAGTCAGTCTGAAAGGTATTCACATTTTAGGGAACGATGACCCTTTCACATAATGATCCTTTTAGATAAGAGATATGGGTGAGCCGACATACACATACATATCTATGTTTGTGCCATATGTTTCTTAAATGTGAGCATTCATTCAAAGTGAAATTGTAACTATATACATATGTGCTCGTGTAGTCATACTGGCTGTTTAATGCCTCCTTTTTGTAGGGGATAGATCAGTCTGAACCATTTAGAAATCAGAACGAAGACTTTTTATTTAAAGAAATGCTATTTCTATGCATCTGGAAGTGTTCAAGAAGTCAAAGACAGAGAAGCGAATCACAAGACAAAAATTCCTGCCTTCAGAGGGCTGACATCCACGATGCGATGGTTCTAGGAAGGTATTGAGAATTACAGGAATTTTATCAGTGTAAGCTAACCTTATTTGGGATAGAATGCATCTTCACATGTCATCATTTATACGTCTTAGGGCTAGGCTTACCACTGGCTGGGCAAATGGCGGGCTGGCATAGAAAGTTAAACAACTTTGGTTATCCAGAGAAACCATTTCAACTAAGACCACGTGAAGATATGCATTGCTTTTTTTTGTTGTTTTTTGAGTCGTTGTCCCACTCCTTCACCCACGCTGGAGTACAGTGGCACGCACGCTCACGGCCACCCCAGTGTCAACCTTCTGGACTCCAGTGATTTTCTGCCTCAGCCTTTCGAGTAGCTGGAACAACAGGCGTGTGCTACCACACCCAGCTATTTTTTATTTTATTGTAGAGACGAGGTTTCACGAGGTTACCTGGGCTATCTTGAACCCACGGGCTCAGGCAGTCCACTCACCTAGGCCTCCCAAAGTGCTGGATTATAGGCTGAGCCACCGAGCTTGGTCACATTGCTTTTATTAGATGATTCCACATTCTAAAAATTGTGTTTGCCAGTGTATAAGGTAACACCACCCTCACATATGTGAAAGTTGCATGAAATCTACTAAGCAAAGTGAAGGAACCACAGAGAAACTCCAGTCTTTGTGGCCCACTGTGCTTCACTTTTTAAAAAACATTAATGTGTCCTACACATAATGAGTATGAGGGCAGGCACTGGTTAGTTCTAGACCTTAGAGAAAAGGGCTCATTTCCCCTGATGCTAAATCAGATGGTTCGACTGGGGTGACTGGAAATTTGCACCACTAATAAGTACATCTAGATATATGCACACATAGCTATGCCTGTGCCATGTGTTTTTTTAAGTGTTAGCATTCATTCAAAGTGAATATGTAACTATATACGTATTTGCTAGTATAGTAATATTTGCTGCTTACTTCTTTTTATAGGAGATAGATGACTCTGAGCCATTTAAAAGTTAGAACTAAGAATCTGTATTTAAAGAAATGCTGTTTGTTTTCAAGTACTCTGCCAACCAGAACTAAACTAATAAAGAAAAATGTTGCCCAAAGAAAGTTTTAAGGTATTCTGTTGAATGTATTTTGTTGAGTATGTTCATATATCTACAATAGCATTGTAAGATTGGCTCATGTTAGGAAAAAAATTCCTTTAAGATCCGTGAAAACAAAGGAAGTGTCAAAATATTTTGAAAGGGAGTGTACCTGATAAAAATATCAAGCTATTTCAAATTTGAATTAAGGGAAACAAATGAAATAATAATCCCATTAGACAAAATATGAGACATCAGGGCCCTAAAACTTCACTTCGATGGCTTTACAAAACAGAGAAAGGATACTACTCAGTTTTACTCCAAGTTTTGTTTGGTTTTTTGCAGGGGGTCGGGTGAACCAACAACCCTAATTTTTATTATTGCTTAAGGTTTGACCATGTACACCTAACCTCTCTGGTCATTTGCACATTGACAAGTTTCTGTTTATGTGGAGTACAGATACTTTAATTATCATACTAAGCACTTTTCCAAAGCGCTATTAACAATGTATTCGCTTATTCAATCCACCTTTAACATTCCGTCTCTGAAAAAAGGGGGGAAGGGGAGAAAAGCTTTTTCATGGAGAATTATAACAGAAATTTCTTCCTGCTTAAATTATCAAAAGCTCTGAATCAGTAAATCTAAGTTAATGTTTACCATATATTAGAGAAGTAATCTGAATCTCAAAAAAAGGGTCTACAGATGTTTTAAGCAATTACCTATTACTTAATACCTCTTAATCAGACAAATCTTGCAAAGGAAAGATCTTAAAATAGAAAGTTTTGAAAAACAAGAACTTCTTGCAACCCCCCAAAATTTTACTTTGTAGATCTTTAATGAAAAAAAGAAAAAAAAAGAATTAGTGCTGAAGAGAGTCAAAACAAGATTTGCTTGTAATATCTAAACTTTAGTTCCCATGTTGGAGAACAACAATCTGTTGTGTTGTGTGTGTCAGAGGACATAAACTGTGAATATTCCAGGCTGTGGGTGGCAGACATACCTGCAAGGTCAGTGAGACTCAAGATCTCTGCTGCCTTGGTGCTCGCTCCCTCTTCCCAGCCTCCTGGATACAATCAGCCACCCAGTCCACCAGGTCTTTATTCCAATGGACTCCAGCTCTCAGTTTTCCTCAACTGGACTTATTCCTGCCCAAGGCCACCCCTGAGGACCTCACACTCTATTTCTAAAGTTGCCACCAAGTCAGTTTCCTTCCTTCCTTCTCTCATGCATTTCGCCACCAAATAAATGTTCCTAAATTCTACTTAGGCGCTTCTTGAACGGCCTTCCCAGAAACCTCTTTGCTTAACAATTTAAAATCGGTACCCTTTTAACCAGGCAGCCACGTTTCTCCAGGACCTAGCCCTAACCCACCTTTTGAATTCCAGGGGTTCTTCTCTCCTTCATCCTCAAAGTCCAATTATGTAGACACCCAGTGAGACAACTGCCCTGGCACAATCCCATAGGGGGCACTGAAACACCACTAATAAATTAGAAATGCAGTGCCTGTTAGCTCAGGTTTCTACCCTCAAACTCCTTACTCATTGGTAAACGTAAACAAGAACCATTCTCATCAAAGCACATAATATCCTGAGCACGGACCATGTACCTGTATCCACGTAAATTATCTCTATCCGTGGTGGGTATGACTGACTAAATGATCTCTATCCATGGTGGGTATGACTAACCATATCCAGTTATGAGTGATTTCCAAAGAAATGTAAAATGAAAGACAAGTTGAAATAAGTGAAAGTGTCCCAGTGCATTCAAGGCATATCATAAACATCTTATTTTGAACATAAAGAAAGGTATAATTATTTGGAGCCAGGTGTGGTGGCTCATACCTGTAATCCCAGTGCTTTGGGAGGCCAAGGTGGGAGGATCGAAGTTCTCATCTCTATTTAAAAAAAATAAGCAATCAGTCAGTCGGGCATGGTGGTGCATGCCTGTAACCCCAGCTACTCAGGAGGTTGAGGTGGAAGGATGGCTTGAGCCTAGGAGGCCAAGGCTATAGTGAGTCATGATCCTGCCGCTGCACTTTAGCCTGGGTGACAGAGTGAGACTCTGACTCAAAAAAAAAAAAAAGAGAAAGAGGGAGAGGGAGAGGGAGAGAAGGAGGGAGAGAGGGAGGGACAGGGAGGGAGGGAGGGGGTAGGGAATAACTATTTGGGTATACCTATTTAATTACTAGAAAATCATCCTTTCCTTTTTCTTCCACTAAAAAATGTCAGATACATTTCTTTTTTTTTTTTTTTTTTTTTTGAGTTGGTGTCTCACTCCGTCGCCCAGACTGGAGTGCAGTGGCCGCTCCCGGCCACCGCAGCCTCGACCTGCCGGACTCCGGCGATCCTTCCGCCTCAGCCTTCCGAGTAGCCGGAATT